>PVIW01002444.1:0-160934 GCA_004026585.1 Noctilio leporinus
AGCAGAAAGAAAGAAGGAACTTGTACCCTTTGCAACAACATGGATGGAACTGGAGAGTATTATGCTTAGTGAAATAAGCCAGTCAGTGAAGGACAAATATCATATGATCTCACCTCTTACGGGACAATAATGAACAAAACTAACAACAAGCAAAACAGAACCAAGTATATGAATACAAGGAATAGGCCTTCAGTGGTCAAGGGAATGGGGTAGGGGAGAGGGAGAGGTAGAGGCAAAGATGGGGAGCAGCTTAGACAAGAACCTAGTATAAAGGAACCATGGACATGGACAACAGGTGGGATTGACTTTGGGAGGAATGGGTGGGTGGGTGGGGGGACAGAGGGGAGCAAAAAGGGGATGGATGTAATACAACAACAATAAAATTAAAAAAAAAAAATAATGTCTTGGTGATGATGAACTCCTTTAGCTTTACCTTGTCTGGGAAACTTACATTTTATCTGAGCTTCCATTCTAAATGATAGCTTTCCTTGATAGAGTAATCTTGGTTGTAGAAACTTGCTTGTCATCACTTTGGATACTTCTCACCAATACCTTCTAGCCTGCAAAGTTTCTTATGAGATATTAGCTGACAATCTATAGGAACTCCTTTGTAGGTAACTCTCTGCTATTCTCTTGCTATTTTTAAGATTCTCTCTCTACTTTTAACCTTTGGCATTTTAATTATCATGCATCTTAGGGTGGTCCTTTTTGTGTCCATCTTGTTTGGGACTTCCTGGATTTATTTGTATGTCTATTTCCTTCACCAAATTAGGAAAGTTTTCTTTCATTATTCTTTAAAATAAGTTTTCAATTTCTTGCTTTTCCTCTTCCCCTTCTGGCACCCTACAAATGTTATTAGATTTGAAGTTGTCCTGGAGGCTCCTTAGCTTGTCTTCATTGTTTAGAATTCTTTTTTCTTCTTGCTGTTCTGATTAAATGCTTTTTTCTTCCTTATGTTCCAAATACTTGACTTGATTTTTGGCTTCATCCACTCCATTGTTGCTTTCTTGTAAATTTTTCTTTATTTTACTTAGTGTAACCTTCATTTCTGCCCAGCTGTTTTTATCCTGTGAGTTGCTTAGGCATTCTAGTAACCAGTGTTTTGAACTTTGCATCTGATAAATTGCTTATCTCCATTTTGTTTAGTTCTTTTTCTGAAGTTTTGTTCTGTTCTCTCAGTTGGGCCATATTTCTTTGTCTTCTTATTTTGGCAGCCTTCCTGTGTTTGTTTCTATGTATTAGGTAGAGTTGCTTTGACTCCTTATCTTAGTAGTATGGCCTATTGTAAAAAAGTGCACCAGTAAGTTGGATGGGGCAGAGCCTTAGGTAATCATCAGGGTAGGACAACCTTTGTGAACCAGGTTATTGGAATCTCCTATGTAGTGTCACTGCTCCATGGCTCTGTGTGAGTGAGGACTCAGGAAAGGGACAGTGCCACCACCTGGCCTCTGGAGTTTTATTCAGGAGGAGGTTGTCTTCTGGCACTTGCCTTGATGCCAGACTCTTCATTTTCTCCCTCCATGCCATTGGCACCCTTCCAGCTTTCTTAAAGTGAAATCTTCAAGGAAAAAATTTTAAAAAGATTAAAGTGAAGCTACTTTGCTCAACATGGAAGTAGGAGTTCAAATTCTTTCTTGATTGCCCTGGGCTCATGCAAAATAAATTGAAAATCTAGGCTATCCATATACTTCAATTCTATAAAGCCTGTGGTTCCAGGTAATTTTTTTTTTTTTTTAGGAGCTTAAACATTAGTGGGAAAATCAATCAACCAATGCCATTAAATAATAATTTGGATTTTAAAAATATTATATTTACTTATTATTTGACAGTACTGCCAAAAAAGAAAACCCTGTAGGTTGACATGTATTCTCCACAGCAACACAAGAAAAATCCATGGTACTAACAAGAACAGATCAATAAGCTGGGCAGACAAATGAATAGTAAATGTTATAACTAAGTGCCAGTGGAAGTTTTCTTGAGCAATGGAGATATTTTGCTATGTGACATATAACAATGGGATATAGGGGAAAAATGTTTTTCTTTATATTAGTAACAAAAAGCATTTCATACATGCATATTTTTTAACTTATTAAATTCTAACTGCCACTAAGAGTCCTTAGTATCTATCAAGGTCATGGGTAAAATCATGTGACAGATTGTTCTTTCACTCAGTAAAAGACTGTATTCAGAATTTTACTAAATATCGATCTTCTTTAAGAGCATCTAAGCATTTAAGACATCTTTGCAAGAATGTTTGAGCCCAAACTTCTGTACTGCAAACAAGTAAAATGATATTAAATGTAAAGATGTACATGAAACAGAGATTAAAGGGGTAAATCAAGAAAATCTTTCAAGAAAATCAGTCAAGAAAATCTTTCTAAGGGAAATAAACTGAAATAAAGGATGGCAGGACAGAAGTCCACATCCATCTAGCCCCAGCCCCCCACTCCCACTTGGTCCCACTGGCCATCACACATTATTTGCACATAAATAGTGCTCAGTTAGTGCTTTTAGATATGTTTTTTATTTGCAGACATGGAAATGTAGCCAACATATGAAATTTTGTCTGCATGCCAAGAAAAGCAAAAGATGGCTCTATTAAAAAAAACTTTCTCAAACAAGATGTCAAAACCAGAGTTTGAGTTGATTGAAACATTTTTATGTTTCATTGTAGCATGTTTTTTTCTAAATTTTTTCACAATTATTTTTATATTCTTTATTAATCTTATCCTCACACTAACCCTGTAAGGTAACAAGAGAAGGTCCCAATATACCACTTCAAGGGAAGCAGCGAGCCTTCAGTAGACACACAGCTTGGTCAGTGTTTAATGATTAGTAAGATACTGACTATGAGTTGGAACCATTGTTTCCTGGTCTTAAATCCAGGGCTTTTCCTCATGTGCACCTGAGGAAATCTGAAATGCTCTTCCAAGCCATTAAAAGCAGGTCATAAATGCCCACAATAAGGACATATTTCAGAATTTACTCTGAAGAGGATGAATGTGAACAAGCTCTTGATTTCATGGAAGCAATCCAAGGACAACATTATTGATCTCTTCTTCCTTGGTACTTGTTCTCTTGTAGTGTTTGTTTTGGAAGTGAAAGAAACAGGGTGGCAGAGTTCATTGTAATTGTCGGATGTGGTGGAAAATAAGTAACAATATAATTTATGTGTACTTCAGTAGGCAGTTATAAATCACCTTTCTTCTTACAGCAATCTGTTAAAGTGGCTTGCCAAATTATTCTCATCACAGGTAAGGGCCAATAAACTAAAAACATCTAAGTAAATTGCACAGAGGCTTGAAGCTCTTAATTTACATCCAAGAATATTGTATCATGATTTCTTCCCATGGGGTCCTATTTTGGGAGAAAAAGAAAAAGCAATTACCAGAAGAGACTCAAGCCCAAATCCCTGGGCTAAAATCCCCAGAATTCTTGAGTAAAAATCCATATCTCTGCTTTCTAAATGTTAGACATAAAGCTAGTATAACATTTCTCCTAGTACATTTAAATGATTAAGATGAGTCAGTCACAAGGCCAACCCAGTTCAATGTTGGGGGAGATTATCAAAGACATAAATACTGGAAGGGATGTTTCATTAGGAACCATTTCTGGAAACTAGATGTCATACAACCAAATATGGAGAAAAGATTTGAGCAGAACTGTCTTGATAGAATAAATAAGAATAAGGATGACCAAAATGTTGTTGAACATCACTAGTTATCAGGGCAACACAAACTAGAACCAAGTGAAATATCATTTACACCCACTAGAATGACTAAAACAATACTAATCATTGGCCCAGATGTGGAGTACTTACAGCATTCATTTAGCTGCTGAGAATTTAACATAGTACAAACATGTTGGGAAATAATTTGGAACTCACTTAATAAATTTTTATAAGTGCACTTACCTTATGGCCTAGCAATTCCAATCCCAGATATTTGCCAATGAGAAATAAACACTTTAAGTTAAATATTTTAATTGAAACTCTTAGAAAAAGTTATAGCACTTCTATTCATAATGATTAAAACATGGAAAAATTCAAAGTTCATCAAGGAGTGACTGTACAAACTGTGGTGTACCGAACATGTACAACTACTAAGCAATTAAGAAAGCAAACTATATGAGGTACACACACAAGAATGTGGATGAATCTCAAAGCATTTTATTGAGCAGAAAATGCCAAACACAACAATACAGTAGAATACATACTGCATGTGTAGTTATATGAAATTCTTGAGAAAAATTAAGCAAGGGTAATAAAATTATCAGTGTTTTACTGGGTGGTGAGGAGACAAAGCGCATAGGAGCACGTGAAAACTTTCTGGGGTGATTGGAACATTGGTTAACTTTTCCTGTATATTTCAAATCTTGGCTAGAGTGAATTACATATAGTTTTTAGAGTTTATCAAAGTGTTCACTTTAAAATTAGTCCATATTTAATGTATTTTATACTATTGTAAATACAACTGATTTAAAGTCCTAAAAAAAAAGGTAATTGGCGAAGTTATTTAATCTCCCTGTACCCTAGTTTCCTCTTCTAAAAAGTATATATAATAATAATCTCAAAAGAACTATTATGTATATAAATATGTAATTAGAACAATACTTGTTACCTGGTAGAACCTATAAAATTAATTATTTTAATCTTTAACTCTTCCTTAATTTGCTATAGTAATAGAAGATTAACAAGAATCCCTAAACAAAATGAAGTCAAAATGTTGCAGATTTAAAGGAATAGGAAAGAGAAATAAAGCTGCCCAGGCTGGGTCTGCTAAGGAAAAAGCAGTTTCAGAGCAAGAATACTAAATTTGATGGTGATTATGAACATGATGAAAATGGTGTATCTGGACCAGTAAAAGAGCTAGAGAAGAAACAGGCAAAGAAGAGCTTGCTTCAAAACACCCGCAAGCAGAAAATTATGCAGGAGACCAGTGGTTTAATAAATAATTTTTAACTAATTTTAATTAAGTTTTGAGCTGCTTCTGTCTTTGGAGATTTTAAAAAGGAAATCAAATTAGGACACTGCAATGTCCAGGTAAAAGAAAGAAATTTTGTTTTAACTTTTATTTTTGTTACCCAAGTGAGAGATTTAAAAAAAATACAGTTCCTTGTTATTTCAGATAATTCAAATATCAAAGGAAAGATTCTTGTACTGAAATGACTTTGTAATATAGAAATGCATTAGTACAAACTAATAAAAATATAGTAGGTACAAAGAAAAATTAACATTAACAATTAATTTCTTTCTATTCAGAAACCATTAAAATTGGAAGCCTGTAGGATTGAAAAATAAGACTGTCAAAAAATGATTCTATATCCAGCAAAACTATCCCTCAAAAATTAAGGAGACATTAGGACCTTCATAGATAAACAGAAACTGAAAGAAGTGATAACTATCAAGTTTTCCCTGTAAGAAATAACCTCAGAAAATCCTTCAGGCTGAAACTAAAAAATAATATTAATAACTTATATTTACATAAAGAAACAACAACAATGATAACTACATAGATAAATATATTTTTGCTTATTCTATCTGATTTATAAGACTATAACTATAATTTTGTGTTGATATATAGATCATGAATAAAGATGTAATTTATTTGTCAATAACACATAGAAGGGACAGTGAATAAAGATATATAGCAACAACTTTCTATGTATTATTAATACTATGGTATTAATTAAAGCTAGATTTTTATAACATAATTTAATATATAAATATTAACTTTTTGTAAGTTAGGACAACTGTTAAAATGTTAAGACAAAAATTATAAATATATAACAAGTGAATTAAAATAGCTCAGTAGACTGTATCTGTTTCACAAAAAAGAAGTCAGTAATGGAGGGATAGTGAAAAATACC
The DNA here is from genome assembly GCA_004026585.1 of Noctilio leporinus. Lineage (NCBI taxonomy): Eukaryota > Metazoa > Chordata > Mammalia > Chiroptera > Noctilionidae > Noctilio > Noctilio leporinus. The sequence goes on from PVIW01002444.1 coordinate 5,869, forward strand.
TTACATAGGATATAAAGAAATCAAATAGGAATTTGGTAAATATAAATCCTAATGTGTAACTACTTTAAATATTAATGGATTAAACACTCCAAATCTATGTAAATATTCCCCCAGGTGTAGAAAATGCATTCCACGAACTTCAATATCTACTGAAATAAGGTCTAAGTATCTTGGCAAACAGGAAACATAAGGAGAGTTCCTCAACCTGGTGAATAACATCTTTGAAGTCCTTACACCCTACTTTACCTGAAGCTGAAGGAAAACATGCTTTTCCTGTAAGAAAAGAAATAAACAAGGTTGCTCTTTCTCATTAACATTCAACATTGTGCTTGGTATTTTTGGCAAAAAAAAAAGAAAAAGAAAAAGAAAATGGCATAAAGATTGAAAGGGAGAAAATAATTATTAACTATCTTATAGGATATCCAAAGAAGTCAATAATCAAAATTAATCAACAAAATCACCCAATAGTTAAAAAAATTTGATAATGTCAAAGTAAAAAAAATGGATGTAATTCTATTTCTATGTAAATGTTTCAAAACTGGAAAAGGAAGAATTTAACGACTTAGCTCATTAAACACAATATACAGAATTATTTTATCAATTGCAGCTCCCTCACTCTGCTGGCAATTGATCCCAGCTCTCAGCGGGAAGCTTAATTTAAATGGCCACATGTGGCAGAAAATTACTTGTATTCCCTTTTTGTCTTATTCTGTTTAAAGTATTATAACAAGAAACATCATAGACTTGGTGATTTGACAAACATTTATTTCTCACAGTTCTGGAGGCTGGGAAATCCAAGATCAAGGCCCCAGCAGGTTCAGGGTTTGGTGAAAACTCCCTTTTTTCAAAGTATCCACCCCTGGTGAAAAGGAACAAGATTACTTCCCAGGGTTTTTTTCATAAGGACACTAATCCCATTGAGGAGGATTCCACCCCTATGACTTCCCAAAGGTCCCACCTTCTTCTGCTGTCACATTGGCGGTTAGGATTTTAACATGTAAATTTTGTAGAGACACAAACATCCAGTGTATAACACTTAAGCAAAAGCAACTACCATATAACTATCAGAGGATTTGGAGCAAGGGAGAGAGTCTTCTTTGATAGGGAAGAGAAACTTCTCTCTATCCAAACCTATCCTTTATTGTTCTTCTTGATTATTCTGCAAGTGACCCCTGAAAGATGTAAGTCATATAACTCATTCCTTTTTTCCTTAAGTTTGCTGTGGCTATTCTAGGTTATTTGTATTTCTATGTAAATATTATCTGCTTACCCATTTCTATGGAAATATCTGCTACTTTGCTTTAAACTGTATTAAATAATTTTTAAAATTGGGACAATATCATAAAATGTTGAATTTTCTAATTAGGATAACAGCCATTTTCTCTTCACCTGGTATCATCCCATGAGTGACAGGCCTTTTTCTAGAGTCAGATCCCAGGACCCCTAGACTTGGAGGCATCTCTGTCCCTGGCAGGAAGTCATATGAGGAAGAAAACGAAGAAAGAACCACACAAGTTTGTTCAGTGATGTTTGGGAACATGTACAAATGTATTATAAGGTACATATACTAGAAGAAAATAATCATAGTGAATTTATGGAGATTGTTGCTCTAACCAGAGATTTTAATGTTCATGTGTTAGATTCAGTAGTTGAATCTAGTTCTTTTTCTTCAGGGCCCAGTGGAAAATTGGCCTTAACAGTAATCTATCTTACATAAATTGGAGACACCAGGAGTTATTTGTTAGACTATATACAGAATAACCTAATGTCTAAGGGGATACATTGGAGTTGATTATACATATTCTGAATCTCATTCTTTTACCACCCACCCTGAGAATGTTCAAAGCATAGAGGAATAACATGCAAGCAATTTCAAAAATTACTAAAATAGACTCTTCAGTCTGGCCATTCAAGTATAACAATGTGATTGAGTTAGGCTCTTATATCTCAACAGGAATGAATAAATTCTACATTTATCAGAATAAATGGTCAAAAGAGGCAGGCACCCATTGGCAGTATTGCAGAATAGGTTTCCATGCAGGATCATTGAAGGTAGTTATTTATACAATGCAGGCATTTACAGGTTTCAGTGGATAGGTGGCTGGTTTTGCAGATCTTCATATTTGCTGAACACAGGTTACATTTGACTTACTGCAACAGAGAATTCATTGTTTTAACTACTTTCAACGATTCAGTTTATTCATAGACACAGAGCAATTTGACTGAAGGGCAAATTCTGGTAATTCTGAGGATTGTTTTTGTGACAATACCACAATTACATATACTATAAAAATAAATTGACCAAGGAAAACAATTACAATCTGTCCTAGCTATTAAAGCTGTTACATTTAACCAAGTATTTATGGTATCTGTTCCTATATCAAGATTTTCATATATAGTTATTTTCTGTCTGTATTAATCAAGAAAAATATCCCATCTCACAAATATCTGCCTTCTTATCAGCATTTGACTGATTTTTTTGTCCTCGAACCTCAGAACTAGTTCCACACAAAAAAGAATACTATTATTGGTATTCTGCCAGTAAAGATGGAAAAGACTTAGGGTTCTTTTCTTCTTGTATGTGTAGATACCATTTAAATTCCAGATAAGTAAACCTGATTGCAGAAACCTGAGGTACCGGCAAGGGAGGCTTGGAAGTAAGAAGTGTCCAATTTTAACATTTTATAATATGTGCTATCTTCTGTTCCTTTGTAAGACTATGATTTTTGGGGAAGGGTGTGGGGGGATCTTCCATTAACATAGAAAAGCTTTAGACTCTGGTTGAGAAAAATGAATAACAAATGACCATATGGTTTCCTCTGATTTGTGATGAGGGAGAATTTTATTTGCTGAGGCAGGAGCATGTCTGAATGATAGAGCTGGATCCTACTGACAGAATTCACTCCTTGATCACTAATCTAGTAAACAGAAAAGGAACTTCTCTAATGAAGCCACTGATTTGAATGCATCCAAATTCCAAATATGAAGACATTTTTGACGCTAAATTGTTTGAAGTCTTATTACCATGCTAGGTTCCAGCAGATGTTCAAAGGGTATAATTGAACCTGAATGAGAATTATCATTTCTTCAGACACGCATGGTTGTATTTCTCCTGTCTCTATTTTATGTTATTTCTACCAACATGCGCTTGTTTAGGAAATGATAATATTCTTTATTGATCATTCAGTACAGAAGTTTTTAATTATTTCAATACAGTTTCTTCTCTTAATATAGTAAAGTGTTGTGTGCTCAGCTCTAGTTTGCCGAGCTGATGAATTAAATATTTCTAACACTATACTTGGTCCATAGCTCAGTTCTGGATCCACAGACTGATTTTTGGTGTGTTCCTTTACTGATATATCAAACTTCTCTCCAATTTTTCTAAGTTCTTGATTTACCAGCATAAGACTCTTCTGTACTTTTAACTTCATGCAAAATTTACTGAAAATGGAATACAGATCTTTTTAAATTAGTTTATTGTTGTTTTATAATTGTCCCATTTTTCCCTATTGCTCCTTCCTGCCCCATCCACCCCACACCCACTCTTATGGTCCATCCCTACCTTGTTGTCCATGTCCGTGGGTCATTTATTCTAGTTCCTTGATTAATCTCTTACCTTTCTTTGCCCACCTCCTGTCTTCCCCTCCCTCTCTTTAATATAAATCTTCAAACTATAATGATTTAAGAAGAAAGCAATATATAAAATATTTTTGATCTAGGATTAGGCAAAAGTGTTTATCTAAACAAGATAAAAAGACATAGACAAAAAAGAAAAAATACACATAGACAAAAAAGAAAAAAATACACAATAAACAATGTTATTACAATGAAAAAAAAAAAAATCCTCTTGCTCTGTAATGTCCCTGTGAAGAGGATTAAAATGCCAGCCATTTCCCAGCCAGGGCACATAACCAGGTTGCAAGTCAGGTCTCCAGCCAGTTCCATAGCTGGAGGCAGGTGAAAGGCAACCCGTACATCAATGTCTCTCTCCCTCTCTGCCTCTTTCTTTCCCTTACCTTCTCTCTAAAATTAATAAGTAAAATCTTTTTTTTTAAATGTCAGCTACAAACTAGAACAAAATATTTTCTAGTTGCATATCTCTCAGAAACTCATATCTGATTAACCTTTTTCCAACTCCCTTACCTACTCTTTCCTTCTCCCTATAAAAAGATTAGCTTGAGATGAGATGTTAAGATGGTTTTGAAAAGCTGCTGTCACCTCAGGTCGCCAGTGTCTGAATAAAGTGCCCATAAAGATTCAAAAAAAGAAAGAAAGAAAGAAAGAAAACGTCTGTCCAGAGTATTTGATGAAAATGCTAAACCCAGGAGTAAAAAAAGCAAACAATTCAAACAGAGAATGAGCGAAAGTCTTGGATACTTTATCAAAGAAGATACTTGAGTGCCACAAGCCCATATAATGATGATTAACATCATTAGATATTAAGAAAATGTAGATAGCTAAAGTCATCAGTAGATATCACTCCAAACCTAATGGAAAATGTAAAAGAATATGCAGACCTTACTAAGTTCTGGGAAGGATGCAGGGCAACTGGAGCTCTCCTCACACATTACTGGTGGTAAGGTACAACCACTGTGGAAGCAGGTTAGCACTTTTATAAAGTTAAACACATACAAACAATTGGCTCAGAAGTTCTCCTGGATCGTTATCTTAGAGAAATGCCAATACCCATACAAAAGTATTTATAGCATCTTTGTCTTTAATAGTAAAACTTGGAAACAATATAAATGTCTTCCTGAGTGAATGGATAAAAAGACTCTATATATAAGCAGGGAAATGAACATCAAAACCACAATGAAATAGTACTTTGCACTTGTTATTTTATCATCAAAAAGACAAAAGGTGAAGGATGGTGAGGATGTGGAGAAAGGCAACTTTTGTGCACTGCTGGTGGGAATGCATCAATAAACTGATGCAGCCACTATGGAAAACAGTATGGAGGGTCCTCAAAAAATTAAAAAGAACTTCTACCTGATCCAGGAATCCTGTTTTCTGGATCTACATCCAACGGAAATGAATCAGTACTTCACAGAGATAGCTGCACTCCGACGTTCATTGCAACATTATTCACAATAGTCAAAATATCAAGATACTCCAAGTGCCTGGTGACAGCTGAATGGATAAAGAAGATATTATATATTGCATATAAAGACATAAATAATAGATACACATACAAAATGGAATGTTATTCTGTCTTTAAAAGAAAGGAAATCTTGTCGTTTGCAATAACAGGAGTAAACCTGGAGGACATTATGCTAAGTGAAATAAACCAGATCCATGCTGCATGATCTCACTTACACGGGAATCTAAAAATACTCACAGAACCAGAGAGTGTCCTGGTGGTTACTAGGGGCTGAAGGGTGAAGACAATGGGAAAATGTTGGTCTAAAGGTTCAAATATTCAGTTATGCAGGATGACTAAGTCTGGAAGTCTAAGGTGAGGAGGGTAATCATACTGCATATTTTACTTGAAACTTGCTAAGAGTATATATCTTGATTGTTTGCAAGCAGAAACTGTCTGAGGTAATGGATACATTAATTAGTTTTATTATGCTAATTATTTCACAATACTTATAAAAATCATGTTGTGTGTCTTAAATATATACAATATTTGTCAAGTACACGTTCATAAAGCTAAAAGAAAACTATATACATATATACAATGGAATACAACCCTCCCTTAAAAGGAACAAATTAGCCCTGGCTGGTGGCTCAGTGGAATGGTGCCAGCCTGCGAACCCAAAGGTTGCTGGTTCGATTCCCAGCCAGGGCACATAATGCGGTTGCAAGCCAGGTCTGCAGCCAGGTCCATGGTTGGAGGCAGGTGAAAGGCAACCATACATTGATGCTTCTCTCCCTCTCTGCCTCCCTCCCTTTCCCTCTCTCTAAAAATAATAAATTTTAAAAATCTTTAAATAAAATTTACCTTGATAATAAAAAAAAGGAACAAATTATTGACGCATATGACAACTTGAATTGATCTCACAAGCACTGTGGTGAATAGAAAAAAGGCAACTTCAGATGGTTACATGTTGTGTGATTTCATTTATATAATATTCTATATGAGCTATTACTCTGTGACAGATATTTCCTGAGTGATTTTTCTCATGATCAAATATTTAATCCATCCTTGGAACAAGTCATGGAGATAAGTATAATTATTGTCTGTATTTCTTGGGCAGGAAATGACAACATGAAGAAGTTACAATAGAATCTCCCTCAGTTTGCACAGCCATTAAGTGGTAGAACAGATGTTCACCTGCAGGGAATTTCTTTCCAGGGCATGGGACTGAAGGCACTCATATTAGTGTCATTCATGTTGTAATGCCCTGTCCTCAGTGTTTCTGTTTTTACAGAGAGGTATTTCCTGACCATTTTGTCTAAGGTCACTCTAGACTTTCCCCTGGTTATTGAGATTGCATTGGTTAATATAAGTATATAGGTTCAAGGGGTACAGTTCTATAATATATCACCTGTATACTGTATTGTGTGGTCACTGCCCCAAGTCATGCTTCTTTTCATCACCATTTATCCCTCATTACCCTTTCTACCTCCCCCACCCCCATTTCCCTCTGGTAATGACCATATTGTTATCTGTCTAGGAGGCTTTTGTTTTGTTTTTGGTTTTCCTTTCTTCTTGTTCTTTTCTGTTTGCCCCCCTCCCAATCCTGTTTATTTCCTTAAAATTCTTTCTTTATTTTTTGTCATGACATTTGCCCAAGATATATTATTATCTGTCTTCTCTTTATTGAAAGCATGCTCATGGGAAGAGGGACTTGATCTGTGTTATTCACTTCTGGATTTGTACTGTCTAAAAGAGTAATGAACAGAAGTGTTACATATATATATATATTTTTTTAATTTCATTTATTATTTTCAGAGAAAGGGGAAGGGAGGGAGGCAGAAAGGGAGAGGAACATCAACATATGTTTGCCTTTCAGCTGCCTCCAGCTACGGACCTGATTGGAGACCTGGTTTGCAACCTGTTTTATGTGCCCTTGCTGGGAACCGAACCAGTGACCTTTGGGTTCACAGGCTGGTGCCTATCCACTAAGACACCAGCCAGGGCTAGAAGTGTTACATATTTACTAGATGGTGGAAGCAATGTTTTTGAGGTACATATTATTTTCATTTTTTTAATAATTGAAGAGGCTAAGCAGTTCACCTAATGAATTAGTGAACAATTTAGCTAAAATTCTAATATAGTCTTGTGGTTTGAAACATGGTACTCTTAGCCACAATAAAATGTTGCTTCTTAATGTCATTAGGGTTGAACTTCCTGTCTAAAACGTGCTACCATCAGCTCACATTTTATTAAAACATTGTCCCAAAGTCTTCCATGAAACTCCTGAGCCTCTGCTAATAATTTCTGAGCTTCAGCTTCCTCAAATGTCTACAAAACATACTTCTTCTCAAATACTAGCTCTTGATTTTATTATTATTTTTAATTGCACATCTGCTTTATTTTAGAATAAAAGTCTAAGCTCATAGTGTTGGTAGAGTTCTCTGAAAGTTAAAGAATTAAGATAGATAACAAACCTCAGAAAACAAAGGCAACAGATTATCTTGCACATGTTAGGATTGGCAATGATCTCCATTTCCTGGGAACTGCATCTGAGATACGTAAGTTCTTCCTTCATTGTAGATTGCATAATCTTCAAAGAGAAAAGAAATGGAAGCACACTCTGGATACTGCATTTAGGCATGCGCCAAGAATCGGGGAAGAAAGGGAAAAGAAGAACTGTGCTGAGTTTATTGACTACAATTTTTTCTTTATCTCTCCACATCGTTTCTTTCCTACTTAGGGACCAACAACTGTACTCTGATTTTTCTCTCTAGATTCACATCGATATGGCTCTTAAACCCTTTTGTGACTCTACCCATTAGAGATGTAGCAGCCATTATGGTGGCTACTAATGACATGTGCCCATGGGATGCCTGAAATATGGCTTGCTTGAATGGAGATATCTTGGAAATATAAAATATAATGTGCACTGGATTTCAAAGACTTAGTATGAAACACAATGCAAAATACTTCATTTATATTTTATATTAATTATACATCAATTCATAATATTTTAGATATATTAGGTTAAATTAAAAATAACATTTAAAGTTATATCATCTGTGTATTTTTTACATGTGTTTAATATGACCACTAGAAAATAGAAAGAAAATAGATGGTTCCCATGTAATATTTCTATTGGACAGCAAAGACTTAATATTCACATAATTTTCACTTTATTTTAGTTGGGTATAGATTCTGTGATGTATTTACTGGAGACTGGAGGTATTAATATTATTTGCACTTTACAATGTAGAATACAACCCTCTGAAAGCTTAATAGTCACATAAAAATTAAGTTATTGACAACTACAAAAAGAATGTTGTCACTGACCCTCTGAAAGGGATTGTATGTTAAATGTATTCACAAAGCTATCTTCATTTTAGGCATCTTGAACTAATTTCTTCTGTATTTGTGGGTCTTTGACCAGAACTGGTCGTATCTTGCTTTTTCATCTCACTTCTACTTGGTACCTGGCACAAGGTTTATGCTGAAGGCATATTTCTTTATGCTTTCAAATATTCGTTAATTGGTTTCTTTGAATTGACTCATTTTCCCACAATCCATAGAAATTGCCACACTCCAGGAGCATTGGTAGGGAAATATAGAAATCCCTACTCTTGTCCAGAGTTTCACCATCTTCTTTCTCTGGAAAATGTTATATGATGGATCCAAGCCCAACTGTCCCATGAAAGTAGCAACAAAGCTTTGTTACAGAGATTGTCCATGGTTCGTATATGTAGAATAAGCACTATGGCTTAGTTGAAATATAGGCCCTTGGCTCTTAGAATCACAGTTATTCCATCATTCATCCTCTCTTAAAAACCAAAGCAGGTCTCTGTCTATTACAGATTTCTAAGTAACATTGCAGAGCAGCCATGTATACTAGATTTTCTATTTTGTTTTTTAAAATCACAAAGTAGTTTAAGCTCTGGCTAGATTTAACTAGAGAATAATAAATACTTTTTTAGGGGATAATACCAGTCCCCTAATCTGACTACAGAGAGAACTTTCTTAAACTGAAGAGTGATGTCTGTAATTTTATCATTCTTAAATTGAGTTACAGGTAACCCTGGAATAATACAGTTGTTAGGTTCCTAAAAAATGTCATGTTATGTGAATTTGTGTTATACAAAACAAAGAACTAGTACAATAAAGGGAATTAGCTTCCAAAACTTAAAAGAAAACATATTATTATATTTTTATAATTAAGAGAAATAACTTAAAGCAATTTTCACCAAAAGTATAATATATGTATTAAGTTATGTTTCTGTTATCATCATTACTAAGCACCATTAACGAAGGGTGTTTTCTTTTTGACAAGGTGTCTTTATCTTCTGAACTTTTTTCAGCATTATCTTGACTTCTGTCCTGTACTTCTGCAGAAAATATGTTATTTTAGATTGCTTGCTTTTAGCTGAGAGATCTTTATAAATTTTGCTAATTTCAAATGAGATATCTTTTGCTCTTAAATGCTCTTATTATGCTCCATGTTGTTTGGGGATTTCCCTAATTTTGAATGAGATATTTTTCGCTCTTAAAAGCTCTTATTACACTTCATGTTATTCAGGGATTTATCTAATTCTCAAACTGTGTTAGAGTGAGTCCATGTTCTAGGATGCTGTGTTATATGAGGGTTTTCCCCAATTCCCTGTGTTACTGCAAAACCATGTTATAGAAGTGCCCTGTTGTATGGGGGTTACCTGTACTGTGATTTTTTCTTATCTCATTAAATTTCTTCCCACACAAATTATGTTAAGTAGTGCCTTAATAGCATAACATTTTCATTCTTTATTGATGGGATTCATTACATGGCCAAAACCTCAATGCTACTGACCATGTTTTGGTTTGATACTCTTGGTTATTGTGACTTTTATGTATTATTTTGCAGTGGTAAGGTTTATTTGTTGATAAACTATATCTATAGAGAATAAACATTAAGATATAGCTATTTATTTTTTCTTATTTAATGGCCAAGCTCTCTGCAGCATATTTGCTCCCATTGAAATTGGCTGTAATCTTGAGTGTTTTTAATGCTTTTTGTAATTTTTCTGGATTTTTATTTGCTGAATGTGAGACTCACCTGTCAGAAAAAGAGCCCATTATCAGGGACCAAATATAATTGTTGCCATGAAAATGAACTGAGACAATAATTTGAGCAACTGAAAATCATGTGCTAAGTCACACTATAAAGAAATAATAGGGAACAACAAGGCTTACAAAAGACCCAAAACACTAAAAACAGATTTTAAAAACAGCCAACTAGAAAAGGAAGGGCAAAAATGTATTTGGATGTTTTATTGTTTTAAACATTAATCTATTTTCAAATTTTGACCACCTTCCCCATACCAGATCGGAGTAACATAAGATTGAAGATAGACACCTAGACACTATCTCTGCCCTCACTTTCCTTAGAGTCTACTAAGGATGACTGCAATGCACAAATTCCTACCAGTATGAAGAGCACTAGGCATGATTACATGCTACTTGGGGATGGAGCGCCAGGAAAATATATAGGATTTTTTTTTTTGGTGGAGCATGTTGTTTAGTCTGGGAAGAAAAGGATGATTAGTGGAAAACTGGGGGAAATATTGATTATTGGCCAGGGAGAAAGCATTATTGCCAGAAAGTGCAGCTTACACATGGATCCACAGACAAGGAGGATAACAGCACTTTGAAACAATGGAAAAAAGTATCAGCGAGTGAGCAGAATAAGGATAAGTGTGGAATGTAAAAAACAGATCATTAGAGAATTTTAAAACTACCTCCAGACTTTAGGCTTTATTTAAATTTTTATGCAAAACTTTGAAGAGGTTCAAGTTTGCATTTCCTCTATAGAATGGTCAGATAGAACACCATGGAATAAACTGGTTGGAGAGCTAACAATGGATGATAAGGACCAGTTAAAAGACATTATTTAAGGTGAGGGATTTTGGAAGATCTGACTATATTTAACACAATGGAGAGAAAACATTTATGGTTATCCATTTATTACAATGCTAAATTATAGAATAATTTGAACCATATTGGATTACAAAAGAAGGAAAAGCAAAGTTTATTACATTTTTAAAGTACAAACTGCTTGCCAAGTTTTTGATGAATAGAGAATATAAAGAACCTAGCACTGAGCAGAAGATAACTTGAAAACCAAGATAAAAGAGAAAGATCATAGGAATAAATATATTTTAAGAGTATTCAAACTTCTAAGGCATGATATGGAATAGGTACTTTTATATGCTTTTTCTTTCTTTTTCGTTTATTTTTATTTCTCCAATATTTAATATTGTTATTGTTATATGGTAAAAGATATGTGGGTATGTAAATAAATACATGAATATATCAATAAAAATTAATAATAAATGAACCAAAAATTAAATAGTGTTATGATTTAGATGTTCAATTCAAACAAGATGTTTTAAAAGGAAATTTAAATGAGTATTGTGGTTCTGCTTTAGTAAGACCTGCTGGTATTAAACATGAACATACTGTATTAAACTTAAAAGAGTACATTTTAACTGAGATATAAAATAACTAGCATGTGCCCAGATAAAGGAAATCATGGTGATCCAGCAAACTTACAGTTTAGGGGAGTAAAAAATGGTTTAGGTTTTTTTATTTTTAAGCATCATGTTTATTCTTTCGGTTGTCTTCAAACATACAGGCTGTGGCAAAAGTAGGCTTATCATTGTTCATATGGAGGAATAATACAGTAACTTATAAATAATAATACAAGAATGAACTCTTTTTGTGCACTCACAACTGTAAACCTCCTTTTGCCCTTTCCCCCCTGCACATTTATAGGAAGGTTCTTCTATTGTCTCTTATGTGAAAAACAAGAAAGTGCAGGGCTTCCAATTTAACATATACTGGAAAATCTGTAACATGGCAACTTTTTTGAGGTCCTTAGAGAGCTGGGAAACCACAGTGAAACGAGCTATAATCCCAAATTGAACGACAGTGAGGTAGCAAAGGCAGGACTAGACCAGAGCACTTGTGTCCCCGAAGCAACTGTTGCCTTCTGGATGACATTCCAGGCAGTAGGAAGAATTGAGCTAAAACTGTCAACAGAATGACTGGGGACTAGTGTGAGAACATGTGAACCCAGAGTCACACGGACACAAGGGGGATCCCCACCCATTTGCAGACTCTTTGGTACAAATCTCACTGAGTGTCTGCAAGAGAAACTGGGGGAAGTGGGAAGCTGGAGAGCTGAGAAAGACTCCCCTAGGGACAGGCCTGGTGGACGGGATAAAGGGCAGCTGTAACAAGCTCCAAGCCTCCCGTATAATCCTGAAGCACATCAAGGACAAGCATCTCACCCCCTTGAACTCTTAGGACAAAGTGAAGACCCATTGAAGCTAATAGGAGGGGACAGAGCACTGAGGCTTAGAGCAGAGCTAGGGGTCCATCTAGGACCCAGATCCCTAATGGAATCACTGAGAAGACTTTACATGGAGCTTTCACGCTCCAGTCACTGCTTAGTGGATTCTTAACTGCAAATCCATCTTTCCCCATCCTGAGTTATAGGGAAACAGGTTTTTGTCCTTAAAAGAACACTGGACCTCTGGCTGGTGTGGCTCAGTGGATAGGCCAGCGAACCAAAGGTCACTGGGTCGATTCCCAGCCAGGGCACATAACCAGGTTGCAAGCCAGGTTTCCAGCCAGGCCTTTAGCTGGAGGCAGATGAAAGGCAACCGTACATTGATGTTTCTCTCCCTCTCTGCCTCCCTTTCTTCCCTTCTCTCTAAATGATAAATAAAATATTTTAAAAAAAGAAAAAAGAACACTGAAAGGGGAAGGGGCCTTCTTCTCCCCTTGTTTTGGGTGCACTGCAGTTTCTCTCTCCAGTGTGGGGACTGGTGAAGGGGCCCCAGGTGGCGTTCACCTGGTGAGTGTGGGTGGTATTCTGCAGGCGTCTTCACTGGGAGCTTTCTGTATCAGGTGCCCTCACAGGCACCTTTTGTGATCTACCTGTGGGATCCCCAGGCAACTTCCCAGAGTCACTGCACACTTCCCTTTGCTTGAGCCTTCCCAGTGACTTTTGGTGAGTCCAACTGCTGCCCAGCCCATGCTCCCACCCAACCAATGGCTTACCATCATCTCATGGATATTCTGCCTACCCACCTCAGCCTGCTGAAAAGATTTGAACGAAGAAAATCCCAGCTGCCACTTCTGGTCCATGGTTCTCTGTCCACTGTCTTTGGGTCACTAGCTTCAGGGGGAGGTTTCTATCTTGCAGGTCCCAGTTTATAATCGCAGTCCCCCACTGGTGGATTAGCTCTGACCAAGCACAACCTAGCCACCCTGTGCTAGAAAGCCACACCCTTGGATGAAATCAGAATTCCAGGCTTAGAAAGGGTTATTTGCATTTAAAGTCTGTCTTCCCAGGGTACTCTCTCAGCCATAGATCATTCTTTAGTTTTCTTTTTTCCTTTGTGAGTAGTTCATTCTTTGGACACTGTTCATAATTCTTTCCTATTACTGAGTGGTTTGCATGTCCTGACTGGGCCTTAAATGATATCCAATTGATACTGTCCCTGTCCCAGGAGATGGATTAAAAAGATGAGCTTTGTGACTGATTAGACCCTGCTCTTAGGGTTGAGCCAGATGGATACACTGAAGCATTTATTCATTTTTTACTGTCAGCTCCCAATTCACCAAATTGCCCTGTGACACTGAACTTAAAAAAAAAAAAAGAAAAAATTTTAACAGCAGAGGGTGCTGGAGGGACACTAAAAAAGAATGGGGGGTGGGGGGGTTAGTCCTGATTCTGAAGTGCTTTGTGTCCTTCTGCTGGGGGCAGGGGGATGTGGCAAGCAAACTTGACCACAGGGAGGGAGAGCTCAGTGAATTGTACCAGCACTTCCCAAGGTTGGTTTTATGGCCCAACGGGTTTTCTCAACAGACAGACAGTTTGTCAGTGCCACTTAGTTTCCCAGCAAGATCTGCAGCCCCAGCTGGCTTCCTCTTCCTTTAGTGTTTCCTCCCCCACATGATGGGGGTTGCGCAGGTGCCTCACCTGACTCCCTGAGTCCGGCCCAATGGCTGTCCCCAAGAGCCCTGTCTGGACAAGTTCCATAGGTTCTTCATCCAATTTCCTGGCAAGCTGAGCAGCCGCCCATGTGGCAGGTTCCTGTGGAATTTCATGGGTGGCATACCTGGTGCCTCCCACGGTCAGTTTCCTGGCTCTACAAAGCTCCCAGCCAGCTTCCCAGAGAAGCTAACACATCCCTCGCCTCCTCACTCTTTCCCAGGGATGTTCTATTGAGTCTAAGTAATGCTCCATCTAGCTTTCCAGCAAGTCCAAAACCACCTGCAAAGGCAAACTCATCACAAATTTCTTCAGCATCCTACACAGTGGGTCCAGCTCACCAAATGGGCTCTTCTGGGATCCTAGTGGGAATTTCCTACATGCCCATTCCCAGTTCATACGTTGTTGCCCGCCAGTCTCATCCCACACGCACACCAGTGCCAGCTGTGGCCAATCACTTGCCTGGCAGTAACCCAGGGGATTCCCCCTGCCCAGGGAGGTGCAGTCACACTGGCTTAGATGGCTGCTCAGTTCCAGCTTGGGAAGCCCATGCTTCAGTATGTGTTTCACTCTTGGACTCTCTCTCCACCCCAGGATATTCTTTTGAGTACTCTTATCTCCAGGTAATATTTAATTCCTTGTCCACATTTAACTTTTCTTTGTATTAAAAATCCCCATTTCATGTTACTCTGTGGTCTCTCTATTGACTGTTTCTGACTAATAGGTTAAAAAAAAAGAGTGCCTAATGAAGCTTTAAGAATGTCTCCTCGCTGCCTTGCTACCTCAGCTGGCATGTATCAAGTAACAAAAAAAGCAATCTATGGGTGGGGAAGCATGAGAAAAGGTGAATGGAGACCTTGGGTAAGGCAGTCTTAAAGATAAGAGCTACCCTGGCTGGTAGCACAGTGGATAAGGTGCCGGCCTGCGAACCCAAAGGTCGAAGGTTCGATTCCCCAGCCAGGGCACATAACCAGGTTGCAAACCAGGTCTCCAGTCAGGTCTGTGGCTGGAGGCAGGTGAAAAGCAACCATACATTGATGTCTCTCTCCCTCTCTGCCTCTCTCCCTTCCCCTCTCTCTCTGAAAGTAATGAAATAAAATCTTAAAAAAAAAAAAAAAAAGATAAGAGCTAAAGCTCCAGTTAAAGCCAACAGTGAGAAAAACACATGTCATTCTAAACACAAAGTTAGTTTAGATGATTCTGAAAGTGTAGGTGCATAGAAAACAACCATAGCCATGATAGGACTCAAACTAGAGATCATGACTATTTTTCTCTTACAGTCCCTATCAAAATTTGTATAGCAGATGAAAGATACCCTGGCCCAGGTATGTATGTATCTTTATAAAAATAGACACTCAGCAGACTTGAGACTATTGAAGAAAGAAACAGAGAATTTAAAGATTGGTGAATAGAAATTACCCAAACTGAAATATAAGGAGAACTAAGATGAGAAAATATGGGATCCTGAATCTAAATGTGTTGGAAAATACCAAACTGTTTAACTTACATGTAATTGATATCCATTAGGAGAAGTGAGAGAGCATGCTCAAAGGAAACATAACTGAAAAGATAAGGGTGAAGAATTTCCCAAGAAGTAACGAAAGACCAAAAATAGATATCTAAGAAGATTGGAGAGCATCAAACAGGATAAAAACAGCACAATTCAAACAAAAACCATCTGGGTACATTATATTTAACTGCTAAAGGGGTGGGGGGTAAGACAAAGAGAAAAACCTAGAAGACAGCCAAAGCCAGAAAGAAAGTAGACACTTTACAGAGTTAAGAACTAAGATAAGACTAGGCAGACTTTCCATTTCTTGGCCATAGAAAGAATGAAATTTTATTATCTGCAGCAATATGAATGGGCCTAAAGGGTATTATGCTAAGTGAAATAAGTTGAAAGACAAATACCGCATGATTTTACTTATATGTGGAGTCTAAAGGACAAAATAGATGAACAAGCAAAATTGAAACAGACTCATAGACACAGAGAACAGACGGATGGTTGCCAGAGGGGAGGAGGAATGGGAGACTGGGTGAAAAAAGGTGAAAGGATTAAGAAGTGAAAATAGGTAGTTACAGAACAGTCACAGGGATGTCAAGTACAGCATGAGGAATATAGTCACTAATATTGTAATACCTATGTATAGTGCCAGGTGGGCACTGAAAATATCAGGGGCATTATTTTGTAAGGTACGTGAGAGCCTAACCTCTATGCTGTATACCTAAAACCAACACAAAATAATACTGAGTGTAAATTGCAATTGAAAAGTAAAATTTAAATAAAGAATAGGCAGACTTTTCATCAGAAGCTATGCCTGTCAGATGAAAATTGATCAAATTTTTAATATTCTGGAAATAAACATATCTGCCAAACCAGAGTTTCATAAAAAGCAAAAATGTTTTTCAAATATGAAATGGCAATAAGTAATTTTCAAAAATTACAATTTTAAAAAGAAGTTGATGGAAATCATTACCAGGGGATCCCACTATAATGAATATCAAAACAAATTATTCTTACAAAAATTGATACATGACAGAAATATGAATCTGCACAAAGAAATTAATTCTGCTTAAAATGACACAAATAAGACAATAAAAAATTCTATTTAACTGCTCATAGAAAATAGCAACATTTTCTGTACATGCCATATAAAAAGGAAAATATAATACCAAATGAGTACAATGGATAGGAGAGATGCATCAAAAGTACTATTTGAGGTCCTTTAATTACAGCTAAAGTGGCATAATATTATTTGGCAAAATTAAATAAGTACATTTATTGTAAATAAATCTCCAAACCTCTACCAGGGGGCACACTAATTGTAAAAGTTCTGATTTATAAGCTAATTGTAAATATAAAATAAAACAATAAAAGAAGACTCATTCCAAAAGAAGCAGAAAAAAATAAAAGAAACATAAGAACAGACAAAATGAATAGAAAATAGCTGGGAAAATTTTAGTCCAACCATATCAAGAATCACATTCAATGTCTATGATCTAAACCAGAGGTCAGCACACTACATCCCAAGGGCTATTTCCAGCCTTGCCCATTTGTTTGTGTATTGATTGTGGCTGCCTGTACACTATGCCGACAGAATTGATTAGTGTGACAGAGACCTAAAGGCCTGAAAACATGAAAGTATTTATGATCCGGACCTTTGTAGAAAAGTTCACCTCCCTCTCTCTGTTCTAAGCACATCAATTAAAAAAAAAAGGATGTTAATCGGGATTAAAAAAGCAAGAACTATATGCTGTTTATAGGAAAGATGCTTTCCATGTAAAATGATAAGGAAGTTAAAAGCACAATAAAAGAATCAAAAAAATATGCTAAACCACAATAAAAATTTTACAAAGAATCTTAGTGATATTGTTTTAGAGAAAGTAGACTTCAGAATAGGGAATCTTACCAGGGATAAAGAAGGATAACTAAGGTCATAATGTGATGATAAAAGGATCAGTTCATAGCTATGTACCTAATAAAATAACTGTAAAATATACTAGGTAAATACTATTAGAGCTTTTTCAAAATATTAAATATTTCAAAAATTAAACATAAAGATTGCAACTCTAAATTTGAAAAATGGTATAAATAATATAAAATCTATTAATGTATAAAAGACATGGACATCACTGTCAATTTGACCTAACATATATAAAATATACAGGGTGCGTGCAATCAATTGGCAATAGCTGTGCATCTCCTTATTTCATGTGCTTCTTATTAATTTTGAAAAACTATGTTTCTAAGTCTATGATTGAACATCATTGTTTCAGATATAAAGTATTAAATTCTGAGAGCAACCATCCTGTCAAAGGAATACATGCTAGAGCAACCATAGTTTCTGGACTGCATACAGGGTGAACTGTAAGGAAATGGCAGACTTCAATAACATTCCTTTACGTACAGTTTACAACATGAAGAAGGTATATGATGCTAATCTTGATGTTGCCACACCAACAAGAAAACGTGTAAGATACGCAAGGAATATACAAGTCCAGATATTGTACACAGAATTCAGAAGATCATAAGCGAAGACCCAGAATGTTTACCTTGATGTTTTGAGAGAAGCAATTGTACCATGGATGAAGCAAGTTGCAAATGGTGCACCAGCACATAATGCCAAAAAAGGTGCAAGAATTTCTCAGTGTCAATGTTCCTGAATTCTGGTCGAAGGAAATCTGGCTGCCTAGTTCACTAGAAGCAAATCCTTTAGATTATTATGTTTACAGCATTTGTGAGATAGAACAAATAATAAACAACCTCGTTCCAAAAAAGAGGTTGTTCAAGCTAAGATTGAAAACATTATGATGTCCATGGATAAAGAAAAGTTAATTAAAGTGTTCTCAAGATTCCCAAGTCAAATCGAGTCTATTATTGCAGCAAATGGAGATTTTTTTGAACAATTTAAAAACTAATGACTATGTTTATGTATTTACATATAAGAATAAATTTATTTCAAAATATAATGCTTTTGTGGCATGTTGTTTATTTTACTAAAATTTTGCCAATTGATTGCGCAATCCTGTATTCATTTTATATATACTCATATTTTTTTACTGCTTATGGTTGAACCAACAGTGTATATAATTTCTTAGGCTATAAAAGATTCTCAGTAAAGAGAATTGCAATAATATCAAGTATGTTCTCTGACCAGAGTGAAAATGAGCTTGAGATCCTAAACACGAAAATGTGTGGAAATGGCCAAATACATGGGGTTTATACTAGACTCAAGGATTTGCAATAAACATGGAACAAAGAGCTAATCATGAAAAGATACAGAAATATTTTGAATTGAAGGAAATTTTAAATGCAACATATACAATCTATTAAATAACACTAAACTGGTGTTTTGGGAAAGTGTACAGATTTAAAGTTATCAAATTAGTGATTTAAATTTTCATCTTAAGAAATTAGAAGAACAATACATATCAAAAAGAAGGAAAAAAATGAAATAAAGATCAGTGACCAAATGGAGTTGTATCTAAAACAAACTGGTTTTTAATATACTATCAGTGAATAATCGGAAACTGCCAATTAAAACAAAATAGCATCAACATTAGGAATACTTATGTTTAAATTTCACTGAGTAACTATATTACCAGATCTGTAAAAATAAAATATTGGGGAGACAAATTAAGGAAAACTTCAATAAATGGGGTCATATATTGTGTCATGGATCAGAGGACTCAATTCATAACTATCTGTGGTTTGTCCAAAACTCTTGCAAATATTGCAAAGTTAATAGGTCTGACTATCTAAATAGAGGGAGATAGGCCAATAGATTAATGAAAACTAGAATATTGTTAGATAGATAATATGTGTGTATAATTTCAGATAGCAGTAAGTGATATGGGGAAAGTTAATTGCATATTAGCCTTGTGTCAAACATAACTAATTCCTTTTTTAAATTTAATTTTATTGGTGTTGTATTATATCCATCCCTGTTTTACTCCCCTCTGTCCCTTTTAATATAGCTAATTCTATGATAAATAATATTTCTTTGGAAAAGCACCTTTGTATTTGCTGCTGATGTAAGAATGGTGTCAGGCTCTAGATGCAAGTGAGGCAGGAAGGAGGCTCTGTCCTTGTTCAGTGGCATATTAAGTTCATATCATTGAAGAACCTATAAAATTAGTACATTACTTAAGATAGAACTAGTAGATGTACTCTCAAATTGAAGGGATATTTCCACAGATTTCTAGAAGAGTAAAGAGAAATTCTGTATAGTTGAAAGGAAGTATCAATTTCATTATAGTATTTTACTTTTTAGCAATAACTTTAAATATATTAAATACTTCTATTTATGTCTATAAATAGAGACATAATTAGAGGTTCTTTATGATAAGAAACAGAGTAAAACACAAAAATATACAAAATTCTTTACATTAACTGAGATGCATGAAAGATATTTTTAATCTATACACTGACAGAAAGTATGTGTGTGTGTGTGTGTGTGTGTGTTTTAAATTTTATTTATTATTTTTAGAGAAGGGGAAAGGGAAAGAGGCAGAAACATCAATATATGCTTTTCACCTGCCTCCAGCTATGGACCTGGCTGGAGACCTGGCTTGCAACCTGGTTACGTGTCCTGGCTAGGAATTGAACCAGTGACCTTCGGGTTCGTAGGCCGGCATCTTATCCACTGTGCCACCAGCCAGGGCCTGTGTGTGTGTTTTCACGGGGTTTGTGGTACAAAGATCAGAGAGCTGAAGAACTGAGTTGTGATGTGTCATCTATTATTATGTTCTTGTTTTCTGGTCAGGTTTTGTTTCTAATGAAAGAGAAGGTTTTATGAAATTCAAAGCACAAGTTAGAGCAAGTCAACAGAGCTGGTGAGCAGGCCATTCTGCGTTTCACTACAGCCTCACATACATGGCTGGAGCCCAGGAAAGATAGTGGGGAAGAGAGGTGGCAACGGCCAAGAGTTTGCAGTCCCAGGTGGACAGTAGGCCAATGCAGGACAATGGCAGGCACCCATTGAAATGAGTTTCAATCAGTAAATAAGTGAAAACAGTTCTGAATAGCTTATTTATTCTTTTTTCCTTTATCACTTTATGTTTTTTTCTTCTATGCAATATTATTTAACAATGTATCCTGGAGATCCTTCTATGCTAGCACTTTAGAATTTTCCTCATATACTCGCATCACCATGTGGATATTCCAGATGAGCCTTTCAAAAAGCAAATATTGTGGCAGGCTTCATCTTTAATTATAAAATGGCTTTCCACTAATTATAAACTAAAAGGCAGTAGTGAGCACAATGATATAAACTCATAGTATCCCCCTATTAAGTAATAATTATTAACTAATTATGTGAGTAATTGATTAATATTAGTCTTCATTCCTGGATAGACACCTTGCTTGTCTTTGTTACTGTGTTATCCCTAGAAGGCACCCCAGAGCCTAGCACACGGGTTGAATAAATGAATGAATGAAAGAATGAATGCTCTTCCTAAATTTAACTTTGCCAAGGAGGTTGCAGATGTGTATTTTCTATATGAATATTCTGACCCCATTGTGTTGGAAAAGGTTGACTTTGTGTAGAAAAATCCCAGAGAAATGAAAAGGGAAAAAAATCTGCAGATGAGTTCCAAGCTTCTCACACTACACTGGGAGGTGTGGGCAAGACTATGGTTTGGCTCCTGGTCCATCTCCCTTTAGTTCATCTGTGACTACTTCACTTCCGGACCTTTCTTTATAGGACCACTGTGGCTGTCTTTCAGCAACTCGAGTGATAAGATAACATTGGATTTTACCTTTCATTTCTAAGCTTATTGACGTTTATCTTCCTTCTGTTGGTGCTTTCAACCCCTGCTGTCTTCCTCAGATGCCTACTAATCTCTTTTGATAGTTTCCCTCCTGACAGACCACAGCTCTCTGCACAGACCCTTATCTGCCAGCTCCTCCCACCCGACCTTTCACTACTGATCATTTCCAAAAACCATATGCTCCCAAGTGTCAGGAAGTCCTGTCAAATTTTATGAAATATTGTGAATAACATAATTGAATCCTTCTTGCTCACAACCCTTTTCTCTTTAGATTTCCAGATATCTTTATCCCAGGTGTTCCTGTGGTTCATGGCCTCTTACAAGTATAATTTGGAGAATTTAAAGACTAGTTTATATGAATAATTAAAATTTATTAGGACCACTATAAAAATGGGCCCTGTTCTGGGTGCTTTGAGTGTATTTTTATAATTTTAATAATAGTCTTGCGAAGTAGGAATTATTGTCCCATTTTCCAGACAAGGAATAGCCAGACACTAGGAATCTCTATTGATAGAGTTCATATCCTTTACATTTTGGAATAAGTGTATAGGACCTATATACATCTCTGAAAGTTATAAAAATGAATGGTAATGTTTCCTCGTTACCTGTACCTCTCAGAAATATGGGACCAACTGAACTCTCTATCCTTGTCACACATGGAGTGAACAAATAACTTCATAGTATTATTTTTAGGCATGCTAGAAAATACAAAAAGGGAGTTTTCAGGGTTAAAAAAAAAAGAAACTGATAGAAAAGTCCCAACATTTCCTCAACTTAAATGCATAGAAGAGCTTGACTGTGACTGAGAACACAATTGAGTGCAGGACCGTTGCCTCTAGGAAGCAAAAGCAGCATTACATTTCTATTGCTGTCGTGCCTTTGAAATTATAGTGCAGCCTTTATCCATGTCTCAGCTGTATCTGCCCTTCATAAAAATATTCTCTACACAGCCACCAGATAGAAATTTCTAAATAAAAATATATTATCTTCATGTAAAATCCTCCTGTGATCCTCCTTTACCTTGGTTAAGCACAGACTTTTTACTGTGATGTACAAAATGCTTCAGAATTTATATCCCTACTAGGTCCCCAAATAATTAACACCCACTTCTTCATCTCCCACCTTCTGCATTCCAACCACATGAGTGAGATTTAATTGTTCCTGTATATCTTGCTATGTTTGTGTACACTATTCTTTTTACTCCCGTCTCTCATTGTTTTGTCCCCAGAATCAACTATTACTGATGGAATCATGTCTTATCCTTCAAATGTGTTAGGGACAGAAAACAGTTGAGAACCTCCACATATGGATTTCTACAGGATAATGGCATAGATAACATACCATAGCAATCATATATTTACCTGACCACCTGTCTTTGCTATGGTAAATCTTCCTTAATAAGTGTGTTTTGTATCTCAGTGCCTGGCACATAGCTGATTATAAGTTGTAAGTATGTTAGAATGTTTTCCTGAAAGATGGATTGCATAGTAGCCTATTTTTTTCTTTGTTTTCCTTTTTAAAATATTTATCTTCAATATGAACAAAGGCTCTAGTACTTAAATTTTTGTTTTCTGAAGGAGAGGATGCTAGAAATACAAAATAATTCTTATTAATATTGTGCTGCCAGCTCTTATTACTATTTAATCTAAAATATTTTAAAATATCCCAACACCAACACGAATACCGAAAAAAAAAAAAAAAAGAAGAATTAACCTGGTAGACTATGTTGGTCACAAATGACAAACTCAGGGCACTTTGAGAGAGAAACAGATTTGATGGCATCGAGAATTCAATTTATGTATGGTAAGGGGTGAAAGTTCTTAAGATTACCACAAGTATTATGCAGGGTTCTGTTTTCAGCATGTCATAAATTCAGCTCAAAAGAGAATCTCAAAGGGTACATTCCCAACCAAGATTTGCAAATTGCACCGTCTTCTTTGAAAACCCCGTTTTGCTGGAGTGGGGAGCACTTTACCACGGTGCTTCCTAGTTTCCAGGAATGCTCTCCTTGGCTCCCCTGTTTCATCTTTACATTAATGCCAAGTCCTTTGACAGTGACTGACATACCATCTCTTTAAACAGCAGGGGTCAGAGAGAAGGCCAGTTCTTGAAACAACAGTTGGTCAAAGACACAGATGGTTCTGTGGCATCCACAATCCTGCCCTGTCTCACAAACAATACTTGGTATTTGCATCAGCAGCCTGCATGTGTTAAGGATTGCGTAGTGCCGAGAAATCTTGGAGGGTCTCTATGGGCACCAACGAAGTTAGCCAATATCATCATCTGGCTGTTCCTATGGAAGGAGGAGCAAGTTTTTAAATCAATATTTGCATGAATTAAGAATGTGACAGTAAGACCAACTCCCATCCCTAGTTTGCCTCCAAGAGCCTCTCATTTCCTAGTAGCAAAGTGTTATTTCCTTGAATGTTTGCCTTAATTGAAATAATCGTTAAGTGTAGAGTTTGAATTCTTTTATAAAAGGCAGTAGATGAATTATTTCTTCATAAAAAGTTGGAAGATACTGCCTTTTAGGAATTGCATAATGCAGCCAATATTTACCAGAAGGCTACTACATACATATCTGGTAAAGTAATAAAAACAGGAAATAGAAATAAGAATTTCTCCTTCACTGCCCCAAAGTAATTCAAAATTAAGTAGACAGGGAGAGGCCTATTTATAAACTAGCTATTATATTTTGAAAAGCATATTCTGTGTGATACTCTTTATACTGTATCCAAGTCTAGAAATGCAAACTAATACACACACACATACATACACACACATACACACGTATTAAGACTTATATGAAAAAGGCACCATGTAATATATATACTATGTTTTATAATGTCAGACATTAGATGGAAGTTGGTTCTTTTCTATCAGGGTTCCACTGAAGACTAAGAAATAGCTAACATATTTCAACATCCTAGGATTATTCTACTATGTCCTCTACCCTTCTAGGTTTGGTAATCATATGGACCAAAATCCAGATAAAGGTTTAACCATCTTTTTTCCTAATGTGGAGCTCTCTCTTACTTCTCTCCTTAAAGGATCTCTAATTTATCTTACCTCAACCAGTTTCTTGTTTTGGAGTATGTTACTTTTAACATTGACACCCTAGTTTCAATTTCTATATACTTTGTTAATTATTTTATTTGGAAGTCAATAGAAATCCAACTCAAGCTAGCTAAAATACAAGAATTTATTAGCTCTTTTGTTTTGAAAGTTCAGGAGTAGGTAAACTTTCAGGGTTGGTTGGGTGCAGAGATGCAAATAACTGCAAATAATGCTTGAACTTCCTCTTGTTCTGCTTGCTTTTAAGTACTGGCTGCATTCCGGTAGGTGATTTTGATGCAGATGGGAATGAATTTGAAGAAAAAGTGGTCTGAATCATAATATGCTTTAGAAGGAACCTTGTGAAAGTCAACAAGTCAACATAGAGACAGTAAATTCCTTTGTAGAGGGGAGGAGTATGTAGATTAGAAGAGTGGAAAGAAGTGAGGCATAAAGAAAGGATAAGGAAGGTGAAAACAAACCTGACTGGTTCAAAGCTTCCACTGAAGCTGTTTCTGCAGTGTAGGTACAGAATCTTATCTCTTTTGATCTCTTTGTGGTATCTTAAAGGACAATGAAAGAGAATGAACCCTTCTCTGATTAATATGGGAAATGTTTTATCAATTAACAAAGATTGAAATTTGGAGATGGGTTTCTTCCTTTACCCAACAAAAGCTCCTTATTCTGGGTAAGTGGTGGAAATTAAATTTCCACCGCAACTTGGAGGAAGGAACTTAGTCACAATTTATAAGTTAGGGCCTTATAAAGTCATAAGTAGTGGTGAAAAAAGGCTAGAGAAGCAAAAATAATTCTATGGATTAAAAAAAGTTACTACCTAGTTTTTATTTATTTGACTGCTTGCTTTTTTCACCACTATCATGTTTTCATGAATATGGTAGAATTTATATTTTAGTACTTATTCAATAAGTACTTCTGCAGAATGGATTCCTAAGCATGGTTTTACTAGATCAAAGTATATAAACATTTTTATGACAAAAAAAAATTGGTAAAGAGCACAAATAGCGCGCACACAAAATTATATGTATACATGACAAGGCCTGTCTAGAAAGTATCTAGCCATGTACTATGAAAAACAGAGACATTTATTGAAGAAAATACAAGAAACATTGTACATAAGACAATGATGTCTCAATCCCCTTCATAGTAGGCACCTTGGAACCTCACACAATTCTCCCAATCACCATCAGCTTCTCTGTCACATTTTCCTGAATCTTATCAATAGTCTGAAGTCTCTCCCTTTCAGAGGTGATTTTAGTTTTGGGAAAAGCCAGAAGTCACAGGGTTTTTCTCCCAGTGACACATTAGTGGCTTTGGATGGTGTAACACTCCAAATACAGGAGTATATTTTTGGTCAATATCCTTCTCTTTGATCACAGTTTAATCTCTACCCATTAAGAAACATGTAACAGACCTCCGCTCTCTTCATGACACTCAAGGGTTTACAAGCAGTGCTCTGGAAAAGCAGGGTCTGGGTTGGATCCCAACAGCTCCCATCTGCTACTGCCTGATATTTCCCAAGAAATCCCTCAGGGGTTAAGAAAACTGTTTTATATGTTGGGGAATGGCGGAAAACAGAGAATGGATGAGCAAGCCTATAAAAAAACTGAGTCACTGGGACAAAGTTTAATAAAATGGGCTAAAATTTCTTTTTGGAAAAAGGAGAAAATAACCTTTCATTGTACTTAAAAGTAAAGATGTGACTTGACCATGTAGAGAATATTGTTTCTTTTTTATTTTTCACCATTTTGATGAGAATGATATTATACACATGTTCAGCTTGCACATTGAAGTAGGCACAGTCCTCCAGTCCTGGAACATTTTATTCAAGTTGTTCCATGAGAGAGATGCATGATGCCCAGGACACAAATCTTTAAGTAGGGCAAGAAGGACCTGAAAAGAACTCAACCAAAAGAGGGCCTAATAAAAATCTATCTCAGATATTGACTGGTTACTGCACTCCCCTATTTGAGTGTCAGCTTTCTCACCTGTACCTTATGCAGATTTGTCATCTTACTTGTAACATTGAAATGCTTTTGTGAATTTCTGAATACAATTTATTTCATCACCCAAAGTAATACTTGGCACATGATGGGTACCTAGTAAGTATTTGCAGACTGCATAGATGAATTAATTAGGAAAGGTGATAAAATTACTATTTTAGCAAATATGAAATAGGTTCTTAGAAAGATGCTGAATTGAGTCATAAAATTAAAAAATACTAGAGAGCTGTTTATTTTGTGACTAATATGAATTCTGACACGGATTTACTGAGAGGCCCAAAAGGGCGATTTAGCCAAGCAACCTGTACACTCAATTCACCAAATTTTCTGCAACTTATACTTCAGTCTACTTCTAAAGTGTATAGCAATGCAGGTGGGATGGACTGGCAAAGCTAAAGGAGGTCCATGGAACTTTGATCTGGGGACATTAACACCTTCATATTCTTGTCACTAGCCTTACTTCCTTCTGCCCCGCCAGCTCTGCCCCAAAGTCTCTGAGATTGGCCGCAGAGGCAGACACATGTTTTGCATGGAATCCCCTGTCTTTCTACCAGCAGAGGGGCCTCTCGCTCTGCCCTGGTTTTCCAGTTCCAGTATCAGGGAGCTGGCAGGGAGACTAGAATGTTCCTTAATTAGCTATCATAATAGCAAAATAAAAACTGACCTCATGCCCCTTTGCAAAAATCTTCAGACACAGATAAACCCATCTAGATTAATCTTAAGCACTGTAAATACCTAAACAGTTAAACTGGAAAAGTTTGTTCTTGTAAGTAAATATAAAAATATGGAAACATTTTTAATCAGCAGCATTTAGGAAGATTTTGAAAAATGCTAAAATGTTGGGGCCCTGCCTGATGGCTCAATGGATAAGGCGCTGGCCTGCAAACCCAAAGGTCACTAGTTCAATCCCCCAGACAGGGCATATAACCAGGTTGCAAGCCAGGTCTCCAGCCAGGCCCATAGCTGGAGGCAGGTAAAAGGCAACCACACATTGATGTCCCTCTCCTCTCTACCTCTCTCCCTTCCCCTTTGTCAAAAAATAATAAAAAATAAAATCTAAAAAAAAAAAAAAAAAGAGAGAGAAAGAATCCCAATTGGAAAAAAATAATAAAAATAATAATAAGCAATAAAATGTTGGGGAAATGAAGAGAAAACTTCAAGAAGAATGCAATCAATGTAAATGGTATCACATATGAAATGAAATTTTAGTTATAGTAATAAAGACAAAATTTAATAGAGCTAAATAATCTTCATGTTAGACAAGTTGAACATACTATTTAAAGTGGATTTGACAACTTAATATTTGTTACATTTGTTCAATAACCTTCCTTTAAGAATAAGGTTTTATATCTGTGAGAATATGAATCATCAATAAGGTCTTGATAGATTGATACATTCACCAAGTTGGACTTCCGACAAAATGATGCTTTGATAAACTTGTTTTTAGAGGATTGAAAACTAGAGACTACTAAAGTACAGGCTATGTGGCCACCTATGGAAGAGAAATTAATATTTCCTGATTACAAGCTCCATCTCTTCTAGCATTATGCATTGAGCATATTGCTCCTCACAAAACCCAGGGTGGGTCAAAAGTAGGTTTATGGTTGTTCATGTGGAAAATAATACAACAAGTAATAAATAACAAAACAAGTATAAGCTCTGTGTTTCATATACTCACAACTGTAAATCTTTTCAGATAAAAGGACTAATTTCTAAATCATCAACATACTAGAGCTTTAAAATAAGGTGAAGTTGAGCAGAATGAGAAAACAAACAGTATTAATGAGACATCTGTGAAATTTACTCTATGGATTAACATTAATTTTTTAAAATATATTTTATTTCTTTTGCTATTACAGTTGTCCCAATTTCCCCCCTTTGCTCCCCTCCACCCAGTTCCCCATTCCCTCCAGCAATGCCCCACTTAGTTCATGTCCATGAGTCATGCATGTAAGTTCTTTGGCTTCTCTATTTCCTTTGTTCTTCTTAACATCCCCTTGTCTATTCTGTAACCACCAATGTGTACTATTTTTTTTCCCTTTCATATCCAGACAATTCACCATTTAATTACTGCCTTCTTTCAGCTCTCAAATCATATTAATACAAAGTTTTCTTTTCATTATTCCAAAATGCCTATGTTAATTCATTTGTTTAAAGAATTACTCTTTTAAGTAATACAAATTGCAGTATTACAAAACACATGCAAAAATACATTTACACCCATACATATTTTTACACATATTTAAAGTATATACAGGATTTTGAAGAGTTGGATTAACATTAATTTTAACTTCAAGAAGGTGACCTTCCTGAGGCCATGTGAAAAATAAGTGTCTACTGTTAATTTCTCCTTCATGTCTTTCTTCCTTCACATCCTCTGCCTCTTCTTCATCTAGGATTTTCTTAGACCTGATTTGGATAGTATATCCCTTCTCATCTTCCATACTTAGTCTAAAACACAGAGCAATTCTGCTAATGACTCAATGGTTCTGGATTTTATACATGCTCTATTCCAGTGAAGTTTTGGATGTTTCCATACAAAACTACTCTTCTCCCATTCTATGTTGGATTCCCATTACCTCTTCCTCATTTTGAAATGAGGCAATAATGATACTTAATTTTCTTTTGTCATTATGTACCAACTATTGGGGAAATGCTTGAAATGTCCTATCAGGACACTGAGTCAATGAGTTCCCAAAAGAATCAGCAGACAAATGGCATCCTAAAGCCATATGAAAGCCTCAGTTTCCAGCCCACAGGGGTTTTACTACAGGAATTTCTGCCACATCTTAGGCAGAGATGAATGCTCTCCTCTCTAGTTTCCAGTATTGGGCAACTATTCCTTCTAGACTCTAAAAGGCAGGCAGATATCTGAATCATGGTTGTTGTAGATTAAAAATCAAAAATAATTTTCAGCATGCGAAAACCAAAGGAAACTAGTCCTTGTAGTAAGGAATGCTGTGTTACTGGAATGTTGCTAAAATAATGACTGAGAGATGGAAATTCATAGAAAGTGTTTAATCCAGATTCTGCCACAACCTCTTCCTTTGCATTGATAGAGGAACCAAAGCTTTGTCCAGGTTTTAGTATCAGTTTCTTCAGTTCTTCCTGCCACTTACAGACCCTGATAAAATGCATGGGAACTTGATTTGCTCTCTGTCTCTGGTGATATTAGTATGCTAAAGGAAGTTGTACATATGGTAGCAATGCGAGCCAGGTACAAAAGCCCAAATTAGCTGTAGAATCAACTAGTTGTGGAATTCCGTGTCTCTTTAGATGACTTAGTGGAGTGTGCATGTTAAACTTTACATTTTGTAAAATTTAAACCTAGAGAATACAAGTGACTGTTTCAGGAAGAAAGGGTTATTTTCTGCCTCTCTGTGTGTTAAAGGATGAATTGATAACTTTTAACATTTGTTTAACATTAGCATCATCCTAGGAAGGTAGTATTATTCTCTTTAGTTTGAAAGACACAAAATGAAGAATTAGGAAGTTGAAATAACTTGTCTGAGTCATATGGCTTATAAATGGTGGAATCACAATTGGGATTCAGATCAATTTGATTTAGCTGTCACTATTTTTACTGTAATATAAAAGATTTGACAAGTTAAACATTTTTTTTCGGTTAGTCCACCAAGTGCTTCAGAGAATCTACTAACCTTTTTATTTAAAGGGCATCACTTCTAAGGAAGTCCAGAGCTACAATGCCTTCCATTATCTATAGTTCAAATATTTGTATTTTTAAAAACAATGTTATAAGGTAGTGATAGATCCAATTCATACAGAATAGTTATACTAATAAAAATGTCATGTTTATCTCTTACTTTGGGCTTCTGTATGATACATTTAAGGTTACTTTCACAGGTATTCTTTTCTTGGATTCTGGATTCTCAGGTTCAAATGTTCTTTATTGTTTATGTTGAGACCCTGTTCTTTCTCATCACAGTTCCCAAAGCATAGGCACAAAATGAGTTTATTTTGGGGAAGAATAATTATTTTTTCCAATCTTGCTATTTTTTTCCTTACTGCATGACTGGGCTAAGAACAAAGTTTCCAATCCAGAAAGAAGGTGTGGAATAATTTGGGCTTGTTTTCTTAATTTGTTCAATGGAATTAGGAATGCCCAGAATCTCAACTTTCTTGCATTCTACTATAAGATTTATTTTTTCCATTTCACTAATAAGAGATTTTATGTCATTGCTGGTAAAAGTAAAAAATAGTAAACCCATATTTATTTGAATTTGGACAATGAGTACGCGTTTCATTTTATAGTCAGTGGAGTGTATCAATAGTGGTAACATTTTAGTGACTGGGACATAATGGCTGGAAAGCACAAATGGAATTTTAGGTAAAGCTGCCATTTCAGAGGTGTCCTTCATATCAAATGGCAAGGTCTATCACCTACCTTACCTACATACACTTCAGCTAGTCACTCTTGAAAGAAAATCTATCAAATTGGAAAGAATCTCTAATTGTTCCTGTCTCAAACATTCCTAGGAATATAAACCTTTTTCTCCTTGACAGTAAGCCAGGTAAAACTTAAAGTTCTAGAAATATTGAGGAAAGAGGCAAAATAGACATTATAGGAGGTAGGTAGCAGTGCTTACCATGACACAGGGACCAAAACTGGATAGCAGGTATTGAAGGATGGATGAGAAATGATAGAGACAACATAGCAGGTATTGAGTTACCAATAGGTTGAAATTCCCATGGAATCAGAGACTGCTTCTCAGACTGGTTTTGGATGTATGTATTTTCCTTTCTATAGATTTCTCTCACTACTCTCCTCAAATATGACTTTCAAGCTATGTGATCTATATTTTGTTTACTTGTAATAAAAATTTTCTTAATTATGGAAGTGTTTCTACCGGTGATTTCCAAGTATAGTCATTCATCTGATGACTTTTCTGTTGACTCATTGCAAGCTTCAGAAAGAAATTACACCTCAAATGTATTGTTAGTCTTCATCTGCTTTTTTCCATGGGAATATTCAATACTTTGAGTTCATGTAGTATACAGCTGATGTTGGGATCTGCTGTGCAAAAGTTCTCAGGGCAGGTGCTATTAATTATGTTGCACAAACACGTCAAACTATGTGTGTTCATTTTGCAATGAAGAATAAATGGTAGACACTTAACTAAAACCATAAATTATTCAATACATTTTATTCCTGAATCTTATCAGAGACATACTCTTTTTTTCTTTTCAGGAATTTTTTGCTTCCAACTAGAAGTTGGATCAGGACAAATGCCCAATTTTGGCAAAAAGCATAATTGCCTTTAGTCTGATAACAAGCTATATTGGACACAGATATTGGTAACAGGATCCAAAATGTCACAGATTACAAATACAAAGTTATTCTACAAACTCTACGCAAAATTAGTATCAAGTTTAGCTTAATCATTCTATTATAACTTAGCCTTCATAGAGTAATAATTTTCCACTCTTTATACAGCTATTTCTATAAGTCTTTAAATGAGAAATTTCTTGCTATCCACCTAGATAGAAATGTAGCAGTCATAAGATTAGAGAACAGATGCTCATGGACCAAGTCCTAATATGAATTTTAAAAGCCATGGGAAATTTAGAAATACAATTGTGCATCAATTAAGCTTCTTTATCTTTATTTTGGCAGGAGAGTAGGAGTTTCGGGTGGTAGGAGACTGAATGTCTAGAAAAGATTAAAAGATGGTGTTTTCTCTTGTTAATCTCCCTACTCAGTAAACACCAGCTACCTTATGTAATGGAACTGAGATTTCTAAGACATCGCTTCTGAATATGAATCACATTTTAGGGACTTAACTAAAACCCTGCTCAGAAATGAAACCCTGTGATGACTATTTCATCAAACTCCTATGTCTGCACAATAGGCTAGTTATAATAAATTAACAAAAAATTAAAATGTATCATAAAGGGATATGCTTTTCAAAATCTCATGTAGGCTACCTGATTCACACCTTGAGCAATGGTTCTTCAATTTTGGTTTGAATAAGGAACATGAAGGGAATCAATTCACTTGGCATAATATCCTCAAGGTTCATATATGTGGTAGCATGTGTCACAATTTCCTTCCTTTTTATAGCTGGAATTTTATAATATTCCATTGTGATTATGTATCCATTCATCTGTTGATGGACTCTGGGATTGTTTATACCTCTTGGCTATTTTGAATAATGTTGCTAGGGACATGAGTATGCAAATATCTGTTGGGGTCCTCTGAATTATTTTTTAGATTTTATCTCATTTTTCAATTACAGTTGACAGTGAATATATTTAAATTTAGTTTCAGGTGCACAGAGAGAGGGCATTATGCTAAGTGAAGTAATGCTGCTATAAAAAGACAAATGCTGTAAGATATCACTTATATGACAACCCTAGAGTGGCCAAATTTTTAGAAACAGAAAGTAGAATGGTGGTTGTCTTGGGAAAGAGAGGAATAGGGAGTTATTGTTTAATGGGTTGAGAATTTTTGTTTGGGTAGATAAAAATGTTCCAGAGATGGATGGTAGTGAGGAACCATACACTGAATGGTAAATTTTATGTTATGTATTTTCTGGCAGTAAAATTTAAAACTAGAACAAAAGGCAATAAGAAAAGAAAGACACAGACAGGGAGTTGTGCATTGGTGCAGACCTTGTCTCCAGACAATGAATCTCTAATGCCAATGAGCCTGTCCTTGGATGAGGATTAAAAAAAAACAACAACCAGAGTTTGACCAGTGGCTCTCAACTCTAGCTGCTCATTAAAATCACATGAGAAGTTCTTTAAAAAATGCCTAAGCTTGGGCTCCATACCAGACCAATTGGATCAGAATCTCTAGAGACCGGATTAGTGTATTATATTTCTTTTAACACTGTCCAGATAATTCCAGTGGACAGCCTGAGTTGACTTCCTGGAATGGATTCTTGGCAAGGTGACTTTGGGTTCTACGATGAAAACCCACCTTCTCCAGTGATCTTTGTTTTCCTTTCTCTCCCAGTTGAGATTTGGTTTTCAGAACACCCTTGTTTCAATTACATAAATGCTTTTCTCTCTCTTTTCTTTACTGGAAATAGACACACACAGGAGAAAAACAATTGTATTTTATAAACAAGCTGTAGTGCTATGACAGAATTTTCAAAAGTCTGCTATTAAAGAAAAAAAAACCTTGAATAAAATTATCCATTTTTTTGTAAAAGTTTTTTTTTTTTTTTTTTAAGCTGGTTTTATGGCCTAATATAGGATCTATCCTAGAAAATATTCCATGTGTACTTGTAAAGAATGTATATTATGCTGCTTCAGAGTGTAATGTTCTCACAACATCATTTAAATCCATCTGGTCTGGTGTGTCATTTAAGGCCACTGTTTCTGGAAGATATGCAGTGATGTCAGTGGGGTGTTAAAGTCCCCTACTATGACTGTACTACTGTCGATCTCTCCTTGCACACCTATCAATATTTGCTTTATTTAGGTGCTCCTGTGTTGGGTGCATATATCTTGATAAGGGTTATATTCTCTTGTTGGATTGGTCCCTTATTATGTAATGTTCTTCTGTGTCTCTTATTATAGCCTTTGTTTTGAAGTCTATTTTATCTAATATAAGTGTTGCTCCCTCAGCTTTTTTTTTCCATTTGCATGAAATCTATTTTTCCATCTCTTTATTTTCACTCTCTGTATATCTTTTTTGAAAGATTTTATTTATTATTTTTAGAGAGAAGGAAAGGGAGAGAAGCAGAGAGGGAGAGAGACATCAATATATGGTTTCTTTTCACCTGCTTCCAGCTATGGACCTGGTCTTGCAACCTGGTTATTTGCCCTGGCTGGGAATCGAACCAGCGACCTTTGGGTTCATAGGCTGGCATCTTATCCACTGTCCCACCATCCAGGGCATTCTCTGTATATCTTTTGATCCAAAGTGGGTCTCTTGTAGACAGCATATGTATGGGTTTTGCTTTCTTATCCATTCAGCCACCCTATCTCTTTTGATTGGAACACTTAACCCATTTACATTTAAAGTGATTATTGATAGGTTCATAGTTACTGGCAAAATAAATTTTGACAACTCTATGTCAGTCTTCATTTATCTTGTGAAATTTCTGACCAGTGACAACTTGCAAAGCTTAACTTAAATCACTGAGACAGTGCCCAACCCTGCAATAGCTTAGGGAAGTGGCTATGTACTAACCATGCAATTTAATCATACCTACTGAGAAAGACTTAGCGTCAATTGTGCTTGTTAATGTATCCTGATATGATGGCTATGTGGTACTTATATATTGTTCTGTGACCTGGATTTCCACTTTATAGTATATTATGAGAATGTAATTATACTAATTATTCCACTCGATAAATTTAGAATGTTCTCAAATTTTCGTTAATATATTGAAATTTTTAATTATCCTAGTACAAGTGTATTGCAAGTGTACAAATATTTCTATAAAGTGTATTTTAGAAATATCTCTTTGGAGAGATTCTATTTTCAAAAGTTAGAAATATTTTTCATTCTTAGCAAGAATTGATTGAAGTTCTTATTACCTTACATGAGGTATTAGCAAATATCTCTCATTTCTAACTATCTAATAGGAGAAAACTGTATCTCAAAAAAATTCATCTTTGCAATGATACTTTTTGAGCAATTGCAGTTTGTCTTCTATGAACTGCATGCTTATAACCTTTTCCAATTTTCTGACTTTTTCTGCTTCAGATTATTTTTCTCTATTGTTCTGATCAGAAAACAGAAACTATTAAGAGATTCAGTATTTGTCCTAATATTATACTCACAACTAGTTTATTGCAAAGGTCATATTTACACCCAAACAGTTTGGCTGTGTTTCCAGAATTCATTACCACTTTACTAATACCACCAATACTGCTGGGTTGGAAAGGCCAAAGCTGAACAGGAGGGCTAAAACAACAAGGCAGATCATCAGAGAAATAAAGCTTAGATTTCAGAACCTGTTTTGGCAGGAAATCCCTTGATTGGAAATCTAGATGGGAAAGCAAAGACAATTTGATGCAAACATTCCTGGATGACTGTGTTCTATTAAAGGTTGGCAGAGCCAAGAAAAGAAAGAAACTTGGGAAAACAGGCTTGGGTTTTAGTGAGTTTCCATGGAGTTTTGTTTTTCTTCTTGCTTATGGAAGACACAAAACTCCATGTGACCCAGCAGGGAACTTGATTCTGTTATAAAGACCGGGCTCATCAACACATTCAGGCACAGCTGGTCTTTGCCAAATAGTCCTACCTAAGGTTTGCTCTTCTCAGCTGGTGCCACTGTCACTCCTTCGGTATGTTACCTAATAAATCCAGGCATCATTTTCTCGTGGGCAAGTTTTCCAAAGGTTTTACAGAAGGACTCATTCTGTGGGCGAGGCTGTGTGTTTCAAAGAGAGAGATAAAAGGGTTTTATGCTTCCAGGCTTGTCTGCTATCTTATACTTGGTGACACCCAAGCCAAGTGATTTCAATGTTAGTGATTTAAGCTTAAGAGTTGGACAGAGTTGGAAGAAAGCTGAAACTCATGAGCAAACCAGTTCCATGGGTGGGGTATTGCAGGCCACAGCTGTAGACCCTGATTTAGGCTGAAAATGCCAAAGGAAATAGAGCAAACCAAGAGGAAGTCGATCTGCCAGGGAGGGAGCCCAACAGAAACATTTGAGAAAATGATGTCCTGTTGTCCTCTAACACATTTTCTTTACATGTAGAATGTTTTCATTTGATTATTTTTCTCTGTATTAGTTTGAAAGTTCACATACTCAATCCATGCTGGTACTAGCTATATTTAAATTAATATTCAGCTTAACAAAATCTGTATATAGTGTAACAAAATAGTTTTATCATTTTTTCAAAATACACAAGGATATTAGAATACTGTGGGTTGTATTTTCTCCTAAATGGCATGCTATTGCAATTGAGTAAGTCCCATCTTGTAAACTCTAAGTCCAAAGAATTAGATATTATTGTTAGGATATTTACAATTATTTTTTAGTTTAATAACTTAATTTTTCTTAACTTAGCCATATATTTACTTTTTCTCTCTCATTGGTCTTCCTTTTGTCATCTCATCTTTATTCTGACATTTTTCCCTTGGGTATATTTTTAATAATAATTTTATAAAGTATATTGTCTCCTTTCTTGAGCATATTTAATAATCTAGTAAAACTTTTCAGCCTTTGTATGGCTAAATTTTTAGTTTGCTCTTGAAATATATCAAAATTTAGTTGCTCTTTTGTCTCATACTCTAGGTCTTATGACAGTTTTATAAGGTTTCTCTTTTTACTGTTGCAAAATAATGCCTCATTGGGATTTGTTTTTTACTTTGTTTATGTGTAAAGGCATCATTGATTGGTTTTACTCTAACGTTTCGAGTTGCCAATGTTTATATAATTGAGCTTTCTGAAAAGAATAAATCCTATCTTTGTTTATGACTGAAAATTTTTATTATATATTAAATATGCACTTGCTCATTATTCTTGTTCTTATGAAGTTTCAATTAAACAGATGATTTTAAAATACCTATTTATTATCTAGCTTTTAATATTTCTTTCATTTTTTTCACTATAGTACTTTCATTTTGCTTTTTTTATTATCAACACGATTACAGATGGCCTCCATTTTCTCCCTCTTTTATGTTTTCTGTCACTTACCTGTCTGTGCCGCATTATTTTGTGAATCTACTTTTAACTTACTTTCTTTTTTATTTTGTCTAAATTGATGTTTAATTTAGCTATTAAATTTCTAATTCTCTTTTGTTATTAAGCTTTCTTGAATTTTTTGTTATTTTGTTTTAAATTGCTAATATTGGTAACCTCTGAATTAGTTTGATATCCTATATAAACTTTTGAACATAATAAAACTATTTTACATTCTGCATTTGGTGCTTCCATCATCAGCAGAGTTTTTGTCTCTGATTCTGTCACTTAATACTAAAGCTTTACTTTGTTGCTGTTTGCCTGTTTCTTATATATTTATTGTGAGTCAGTAGTCCTTGAACTTTATCTTTAAATCCTAACTTTAAAGTTTATTTTTCCAGGGAGGAGTCATGTCATATAGGCATTACTTTCTGGAGGATAAGTGAAATCAATAAATAGAAAGAAGGGTTGAGCAACAGGGAGAAAAGAAACAATGACAGAAAAGATGGAAAGAAAGAACGAAGGGAGGGAGAGAGAAAGAGAGGGACGAGGGCAGGTGGAAGGGAGAAAAGAAGAGAAAGACATAAAAAAACATTATAAGACAAACAGGTAATTACTTATAATAAAATTATTGGCATCTTCCCAAATTTCACCATTAGACTATAAGCACCATAAAATTCTGAATTACAGTTGTATGCCATTGTATTATCAATATTAATCACATATCATATCACAGTTTGAAAAACCTGTAGCTAAAAAAAACAAACAAATGAAAACATAAAAACCAAGTCAACTTAAAATAAATCAAGTTAAAGAAAGTTTAATAAAGCAAAATAAAAGAAATGGATTGAAAATAAAGAAATAAAATATTTATTATTTATAAATAGATGATTTTCTACTTATAAAAAGCAAATAATCCAAATAATTTGAACAATAAGAGATGATTGCTGGCCAATATTAAAAACCAAATTGATCCATATAAACCAAGAAAAACTAATAAATGACTGCAATTTTTAAAATGATGGTATTTAAATAAACTGTTTCAAAGAATACACAATAACTGTAAAATCTTTATATAAGATTATATATATTTATATATTATATATAACTCAAAACTAAATCAAGTAGAGGTACCTGGTTATTCAAGGCAAGGATGATTTTTGAATTTTATATAAATTGCGCTATATATTGTTTATCTTTTGGGTCTGACATTTATGCTCACTATTTCATATATACAGGGTGGGGCAAAAGTAGGTTTTCAGTTGTATGTGAAACACTTATTCTTGTATTATTAGTTATTATTTAACTACTTTCCATAAAAATAATTGAAAACCTACTTTTGCCCCATCTCTGTATTTATATTTCTACTTATGCTTATGTTTATATTGGAAGGTTAATTAATATTTTTATTTAGCAAAGAAATTCACATAGGTCATGAATTTCTTTGCTAAATATACAGGATGACTTATTGATCCATTGTTTTGTTGATGGATAGTTGGGCTGGTACCAATTCTCTTTAAAATACACAGTCCTGCTACAAACATTTATATACATGTGTTATGCTGCAAATAGGGGAGGGGTTTTTGTTTTGTTACTTTTTACCTCTTTACACCTCTAGTGAGCAAATAATGTGAAAGGGCTGTAAGTATTGACTTGGGGTTCACAAATACATTTTAAAGAGTAGGGTGTTATGTAGAAACTATATCTAGAATGGAAATGCTGGGCTATAAGTTATGTATATTACCAAAGTTATTAAATAAAGAAGACCCAAATGGGTCTTACTGAATTATATGCTCATCAGCAATTCATGAGTCTTTTTCTTGCTCTACATCCTTGGCAACATTTGGTATCATTTTCAAACTTGCTGCCCATTTACTGGGTACATAGTGATATCTTCTTGTGGTTTTTAACTTGCTCTTATTAATAATAATAAAGAAATTGGAAAGTTTTTCATAGAGTTAATGGCCATTCAAATTTAATCTTTTGTGAATCCTGTTTTTCTGTTGTGCTGTCAGCCTTCCTCTAAATTACAATGTAGGGGTTCTTTTTATATGTTAAATACTAGTGCTTTTTGCTTTCATAACTTCCTACTATTTCCTCCTACTTTTTGAATGTTTTACTATTCTAAAGATATCTTTCAATAAAGTCATTTTACAATTTAATCCAGCCTGGCTGGTAGCACAGTGGAAAAGGTGCTGGCCTGCGAACCCAAAGGTCGAAGGTTCGATTCCCCAGCCAGGGCACATAACAAGGTTGCAAACCAGGTCTCCAGTCAGGTCTGTGGCTGGAGGCAGGTGAAAGGCAACCATACATTGATGTCTCTCTCCCTCTCTGCCTCTCTCCCTTCTCCTCTTTCTAAAAATAATGAAATAAAATCTTTAAAAAAATAAATAAAATTTAATCCAGTTTAGTACTATTATCCTTCATAACTAGTATTTTTAGTGTCTTTCAAAAAAATATTGCCCTCTTCTTAGGTCATGAAGATATCTACATTGCTAAAAACGGTGTATTGGATTGCTTTTCATATACAGGTGCATTATTTTGTGAAAAGGAAGAGGTAGAGGTCTAATGTTATTTTTTGCCATGTGTGTTATCAATAGTCTCACCTTCATAATTGGTGAAATGTGAGGGCACTTGAAAGGAGGGCTCACCGTCCTTGGTTCCCCCTTTGAGTGCCAACTTTCAAGTCCATGTATGTGTGAAGGTTCCATATATTCTGCATTTAGGTTGTGCAGGCTGTTCTTAAATCTGCTGTTGTGTCAATAAAACAACCACATATCAGATATAATATTTATTATACTGTGTTCTGATAAAATATTATTTAAAAAAAAAGGCTATGGGCCTGATTTGATCTGTGGACCATCATCTGCTGGTACCTATCTTGGCAAATGTCTAGCAAGACACAGGTGGTAAATGAAGGCATTTAACACTCAGTAAATGTACACCTTCCTGAAGACTGTTACTGATGTTGCTATTGCAGCTCCCTCCTTCTGCGCAAGTCAGATTCAAACTGGCCTTAGTGTGTGAAGGGATTATTTGTCTTCAGATTCCTTCCACATTTTTTTTTCCTTTATCACCGTGACATGTCCAAGCTTTCATTCTTACCAGGGTTGGTGACAAAGAAGCCAGGTTATTCTTTTGTCCTCCTCTGTGCTTATTTGGCCCATGTATATCCAGCTTTGTTCAGCCCATTGTTGAGGGCCCAGAGAATATGTGATTGTTAGACTGTGCAGAATGAGTATGGATGCCAAGACTTCAGAAGGGACATTCAGATGCTGACCCTGAGCACAGCGCGTCTCAGAATTCTCTGCTCAGAACTAGGGAGTGTGGAGGCTCTGGGCTAATGTGCTGTGTTCTCCAAATGTGCTCACAGAATGAAGAATTTCCTACGGTCCGATGTCTTTTTATTCCTTGTTCTTCCTAACTTGGCCCTTCATCCTTGCTCCCTCCTCAAGCTCTTCTTTGCGTTGTTCTTCTCCTGGCCATGTGAAATGCAGTAGCATTAAGGCCCTGAAATGCAGTGGAATTTCAGAAGGCATGAAACATTGGAGACCTCATCTTATAACGTCCCTGGGAAAGGGGCACCGAAGGGCCCAGCTCGCTTCTTTAAACACAACAGTCTACTTTGGACTGAAAACAGTAGGGTTTACCATCTTAGAAGCTGGTCTCCATGGCACTTGCCAAGATGAATGAATCAAAGTTTGGCAGCTACTTCGTGTCAAGTCCCCCAGAGCTAAGACCCTGTAAGAGAGCCAGTGGGAAGGAGGGCTTCAGTATTTGATTGCCTGTGGGTCACTGAATGCTCTGAGAAAATGTTGCTTTTTGTTTGTTTTTGCTTTTGCCTTGCTTTTGTGTTTTAAGAGAATGGGGAGAAATATTTTCTCAGCTTCCCTGATTGGTTCTCACATCTTCTTTTCTCATTTGTAGCTTTTGCTTTAAAAAAAATAGTACTGTGCTTGACCAATTTTATAAAATACTATGATCAAGTATTCAATTAACATCAACTTTCTGCAGTTTGGAACTATTTAGTGGTTTCGATCAAATATGTGTATTTCCATTCATTTTAAGGGTTCAGGATACCACCCTTATGAAAGACAGGTAGTTAATTTTATTCAACATGTTCCTGCAGGTTCTAAGTCTTTACTAGGGGAAACATCAAGCCTGCAGTTAAGCCTAATTAATTGAGACCCATCACATTATCCTGGATAATCACCTCTTCTCAAAGTCAACTGTTTAAGGGCTTTCATTACATCTGCAAAAGAGCCTCTCAGCAATCCTTCCTTATATTAGTGTTTGATTGAATAACTGGGGACTTGAGCTCAACCACGCTGACACATGCAGAAAGCTGTCACAGTTCTAATTCCCAACTACTGTTTCACTCTAATCTTCTAGCTCTTTTCTTTGTTTTGTTTTCCTCCCCTCTTTTTCTTCTTACCCCTTTTCCTTTAGTCTTCCCATGGAGTCATGACTGAGTCCACACATATTTCCGCTTCTCCTCCTTTCTAGACAGAGGATGGCTTTCACAACCTGGCCGTCTGATAGTTGCATTGGATCCTGCATGCAGGGTTGGCCAATGAGCTATGAGGATGTCATTGGTGAAAAACCACTTACACTCAGATGGA
The DNA here is from genome assembly GCA_004026585.1 of Noctilio leporinus. Classification (NCBI taxonomy): domain Eukaryota; kingdom Metazoa; phylum Chordata; class Mammalia; order Chiroptera; family Noctilionidae; genus Noctilio; species Noctilio leporinus. The sequence goes on from PVIW01002444.1 coordinate 47,562, forward strand.
CACAAACTATGGTTTATGGATTTCACAATCCAGATTGGAAGATAGATATAAACTCAGGAATTACATATGGATAAGTCTAATTAATGCATAACAAATTTCAGAAGGATACAGAGTACAGAGAAAAGAGATATCTCAGAGAGCCCAAATACAGGTGTAGCTTTGCTGGGCAACAGTTGAGGGGAGGGGAGGCAAGGCATTATTAAATACCTTGTTTTAATTGTTAAAAAAAAAATTAAGTGTGTTTATTTCTTCACATTTTCTGTGTATTTAGTTTGCTCCAGATATTATTCTAAGACCCATGGCCTCTTAGGGATTGTGAAACAAAAGAGTAAATATGTACCTATATGTGGTGATAAATATTAAGTAAAAGATTACTAAGGTAATGAAAACTCCTCTATCAAAACAGGCCTCCTGAAGAGATGGCATGAAAACTACAACCTGAGTAAGGAGAAGTCTGCTGTACAAGGCAGATAACAGACACGAAAGCCATAAAAGGGTAAAACTTGAATATCTAGAAAATCAGTACAACCGAACCAGAGAAGAGTAAAGCCTAGTATGAGAGCGTTAGAAAATGTAGGTTACTACTGGATTTATTTAAAATTGGGTAGGCCATGGAAGCCAAGGTAAAAACACTTATTTTTAAATAAGAAAATAATTTGGGTGACGTAATGTAAGGTGGTTCTGTCTCTGAACCTCAATTTCCACTTATTTAAAATGAAAACACTTCCCATTGTTATAAGAATTAAATAAAACAAGACGTGGAAAAATCTTAGCATAGGACTGAACCACTCAAAACATAAAACCAAAAAACTTAATACCAGCATCTCAGTTCCCTTTGTAAACATAATCTTTTATAATTCTAGGGTAACTTAAAAGAGAAAGTTGACTTAGTTTTGTGTGAAAAATCTTAGTTCTTTTTTGCGCATGACATTAATTTTGGTAGATGGGTAGTGTCTCATGCTAGCTCCTATTTAAGAGAGAGAATGTTTTGGCAAATACTTAAACTTTAAAATATTACTGTATTTTAACTACCCCTTTTCAGTGACTATGGCACCACATCCAAGAAAGCACACAACTATGTTGAGTTTTTCACATCCTTTATCTTAACTAATACTCAGTCATTTATAAGATCTAATAGTGTCCACATTATTGTTTGTAAAGCAAATTACCTAAATTTTATGGGTGACTGAGGTTCATTAAACAAAAGATGGGAAAGATATAAAAGGGTGTGTGATGAGAACTGTATTCTAAATTACTTTGGGCAACAAATAAAAAGAGAGAAAAGAAAAACACTACACAAGTTTATGACCATTTACAGTTTTGAAAGATTTGTGGTTTATGGAAAAATATTAGAGAATGGCAGCAGACATAGTTGCAAATTTTCTGTCTCTCATAGTTCACTTTTTATTGTGCTTTACTACATCTCCACAGAATGCCGTTATTATTTTTCAATAAGACTTCACTGCAAATCCACTGTGGAATTTGGCAACTGACATTTAAGCCCCCTCAGCCCTACTTTTATTATATGTAAAATGAGAAAGTTGGATGAAATGATCTCTAATGTCATAAAAAATTAGGTCTCTCATTTCTTTAGTTCCCAGAGAGAGATGTTAGGCTACAGTTTAATTTGCAAAGTAATTTGACAGCCAATTCTCTTTGATGACATCTTATTGTTGGGGGAGTTAAAATAAAGATGGTGGTCTTGAGTAATGGCTGCAAAAGCCAAAATTCTACTTTGTAAAATGAAATGATTTCTTCTGCTTATATTCTTGTTCTTCTTCCTCCCTGTTGTTGTCCCCTCCTCTTCCTCCTTTTTCCTTTATTATCACCATCTTCAATTATAGCAATCTAATAAAAATGGTCTGTTGCATGGACAAAATTCTGAAGCTAAACCATATCTTTTGGAAATGTATTGTCTAAAACCTCTTTATTGTCTTTAATATACGAAAGCAGGTTTAGATAAGGCTTTATGAGACTCAAGAAATATCTGGTCTATCAAGAACTGATTTTCATCCATTTCACTATACTCATTATGCACAGCTCAGACTGTAACAGGACCCTTTGTCGGAGTGGTCCTCAGTTTTAATGGGCCTGTTTTGCCCGCCACCAGGAATGACTCTTAATAACCAAGTTTGGTGAAAAAGGAAGGTATTTTGTTTATTTGAGGGGTATTCAGATGTATATTAAAGGTGCAATTATGCCGTTAAATCTCACTCCCTTTAAAAATGCCCAAAATATACATTCCTACTTGATTAGGCTCACTTCAAAACAGACAAGCAAAAGATACTATCTTTCGGAAACACAACAGTTCACAACTTACCATTCTAGTTATAAATTCAAAGTTCCTGGCAGCTGCTATACCCAGTTAGAAGAGGATCTTGGGCACAGTCCCCAACTCTTGATACCACATGCTATTCCCTGTCTCTGCGCAAGCTGCATGTCTTCCTTTCTTCCCTTTGCTCCCCACTTTCTCAAAGGCCACTTGTCTGTCTGCAGGATCATCCAGGAGTGAGAGAGAGTGCCTGTCTGCACTTCTGTCTAAGGGAGGGGGAGGGGGAGAGGGAGGGAGAGGGGGAGAGAGATTGATTGTGTGCCCCACCGCTCTATTTTAGGCCATAATGGTGGCCTGTTATGCAATGGGAGGGTGACCATAGTGGCCACCTATGAAACCTGGTGCAGCCCAGTAAATTGTTTCATCACCATTGTATTGTCAAAAATCCCTCCTATCCTCTTGGGGTAAGAGGTTTATCCAGTAGTTTGCATAACCAAGACCCTAGTTAGCAGCCATAGGTATGCAAAGTACCTCTCTCAGGAAAAATGACTTACTTCCAGGTACCATCCCCAAACTGCAAAGAGTGGGGCATTTTGGCTTTCTCCCACTCTGTAACAAGATCATATATAACTTCTACCTAAAGCTCTTTATCATACCCCCAATACCGTTCTTGTTAGATGCTCCTTTAGGGTATTTCACTAATAAAGGTAAATACTAGATCATCTTAATCACCACTGTATCACCCAAATATGATTCCAAACACAGGGTAGTTTCTCAATCAATATTTGAAAGAGCAAATGTTTCACTAATGGAAAAAACTGAATGTAAATACCTTGAAGTTTCCATAGCAAAATGCTCAAAATATAACTGCACTTATAACTATTTATATAAATGAAAATGGATATCAACTACAAACAATGACATTAGATTGCAGAGCCTGGAGGATGCAACGTGGTATCTAGTTTTTTCATGCTTTTGCTTACACTATGGCTTTACCTCCAATTGCTTCCCTTCAGGTAAATACTCTTTAAGACCTAATTCAAACACCCTTTGCTCATGTACCCTCTCAAGCCTTAAATGGACTATTGATTTCATTCTATTTTAAACCTCCATAGCATAATATTTCTACTTGAAGGATTCTCCTTAACATGTTATAACTGGTATGTAAACTCTTCTAGGGCATTTAAGAATATTTTCTTTAAAAAAAGAATATAGAATATTTCTGTAAATATTATCTATCATTGTTATTAGTAGCAGTAGTCTTATTGACAGATATATTGCCAGAATCTAGAGAAAGCTCAAGTATATAACCTGTTTCTAATAAAGAGCTTTTAAATTGCCCAAATTCACCACAGAGTAGGATGGTTTTATGTCACAGCAAAACAAAAGCATAAATAAATGTTATTTGTACATTATGTTTAAAATTACCCTCAACCAGCCAAAGAAAAATGTTCAAAGATGGTTTCTAGAAACATCTTTCTTCTCCTTTCCTTCTTTTTCTTCCATTACTTATTTTCAATATTTTAAAAATTGATTTACAAAAACTGCACATATTTAATGTGTACAAGGTTGGACATATGCAAACATCCTTAATACCATCATCAAAATCAAGGGAATAGACAAATTTAACTCTTCCCAAAGTTTTCTTGTGTCTCTTTATTTATGTTGTATGTGTGTGTGGGTGTGTGTGTGTGGTTAAGAACACAACATGGAATCACTTAACACATTTTGAAATGCATAATACTGCTTTGTTAACTATATAGGCTCTGTACAGCAGGTCTGTAGAATTAATTTATTTTGCATAACTGAAACTTTATTCCCTTTGAGTAACAACTCCCCGTTTCCCCCAGCCTCCAGCCCCTGGCAACCACTATTGAATTCTCCTTCTTATATGCAAATCAGTCAAGAGGCAAGTAAAAGAAAATGGCTTCCTTGTTATCAGGATCCACCTGCATTAGAAAGTAGTGATATTGACAATGATTTTTTCCAATGGTACTAAGTGCCTATCACTCACCCTTAACATAGGGACAATAGTACTTCCAAGTACTGCTTGTATTGGGCAGAGCAGGACCTAACCCAGAAGTACTGAAACAATCCTTATTATGACTGAGCCATCTCATACATTTTCCGCCTCTAAACTAGATCTCAGAAAAAAAACTTTAGATTATAGCCTTCAGGTCTTAAACATAATTTCCTGAAGAGATTTTATATCCCAAGTCAAGTATGGGTAGTTATTTATGATCCCTGCTTCATGATACTTCCTCTTCAGCTGCAAACCATAGAGGAGACTTCTGGTGTCCAGTGTTTACTAGTGGACAGTTAGTGTTTCACAACCTCATCCTAGTTTTGACTATTAGCTCCTTAAGTCTTTTGGGAAATTCTCGCTTGAGAGATGCTATACAATTATGAACCCCGAATCCACATTCTTCTCCTATACTTGTTAAATCTGCGGCCTAGAGTGGCATTGGGTTACCTGCCCTCCAGGGAAAGTAAATAACAATGCGGATGTGCCCATATTCCTGCAGATTGTATACTTTTAGTGGACTAATTCACGCTCACTGTAGCTGAAAGGATAGACGGCTTCCTCCTCTGTGAGGCCGTAAGGCTGGGAAGCCAGCTTAAGGTTTTGTTTTCTTTGTCTACACAAAATGAAAGCTTGCTAACTTAGATCAGACTGTGACAACTCTATTTCTGAAAGGATCTATTCATTACTCACTGAGCCAGTGTTAATGTGGGGATTTCCCAGGAGGTGGAAAAAAAAAAAATAATAAAGCACTGATTCTTTCATTTTCCTATACAGGCTGGAACCTGGCACTTAGTAGATAGGTAACTGTGGTGAAATAACCCAACTTTTGGGAACCCCAAAGTCCCCTCCGCCATTTTAAAATAAGAGCAAAATCACCCATGGAACAAATGTGGCACAGTGAAAACATGCTTTGAAATACACTAAAATATAAAAATGCTAAGTATAGTTTTGCTTACCAGGATTTTTAAAATAACAACTATAACAATAATGTGCTTCTACAGATTAAACCAGCAGATATGAGAAAAGCAGAGTGCTTGAGAAAAATAATTTAGCTTCAGATTTTGAATTAAAAAACAAAACATAAAAGTTATGCTTCTATTTTAATTAATATATATCATATTCATTAGTTAATTCCTATCTTAATTTTTCCTCAAACCCATTCTCATTATTTTCTTTTACTTAGAAATGCATGAGTTATAATAACAATTATATGCTATTTTTGTTTATCATATGGACAAAAATATTAATAAGCCAAAATTTATAATGTTGTCCAAAACACCAGTATTCTGAAATGATGGCTGTCAGGAGTGAAAATTGATATAATGTGTCAGCAAGCAGTTTGGCCATATGGATTAATATTCTTATAAAGTTTATATATTTTTTCTTTTTTTTTTCTTTTAATTTTATTGTTGTTGTATTACATCCATCCCCTTTTTGCTCCCCTCTGTACTCCTCCCCACCCACCCAAAGTCAATCCCACCTGTTGTCCATGTCCATGGTTCCTTTATACTAGGTTCTTGGATATATTTTTGATATAGCAATTTTACTTCTGGGTCATTATTCAAAGGCCAAAATTGAAGATAGTTAAAATGATTTAGCTATCAGGAGAGGGATGGTAACATTGTTTAAGAGAGTGGGGGTGGGGGTGGGGAGAAACTATCAAAATGTTGAGAATTTTAAGATTGGTTAAGCAATACAGTGGTATATAAAATAGTAATAATGACTGTCACAAATATTTGGATAGGAGAAAATAGGTGAACTGGAAACTTCTTGGGTGGTCAAGGGGAGATTAGGAAGTATGAGAAAGTGATTCCAGTTATAATAAGAGAGCTGTATGGATTCACCTTTAGTAGTGTGTATGTGAGTGTGTGTGTGTATGTGTGTGTGTCTATGTGTGTAGGTGAGGGAGGTGGTAAAAATATTTTCCTGGGTCAGAGTTATTTTGCAAGAAAAATATAATTGGATTGTGTTCAGTAGATGAAGTGCATTGCATCATGGGAGATTGGTATATTACATAATGCTATAAATCCTAACAGTTATAAGGTATGTGATTTCCAAAACTTAAGGAAATATGAAATACTTCTAAAAGTGGAAATTCCCCACTGACTCTTCCCAAGTGAGACAAAAATGAACACAGATTTAACCCATTCCCACAACAAACCAGCAGAAAATGGGCAGCAGAAGTCCTTGACATTCAGATAATTTATGTAGCTTTTGAGATTGAAACCTGAAAATGGATAGTAAATTGGAAACTGAAATACTATCATTTTCTGGAAGCAGGTGTGGAACATCCCAGAAGAGAATGTAATATAAAGGTACAAAATGAGAAAGAAAATATTGCAAGAGGAATGTAGGCCATGATGAATGAAGAGGGGTGAATACCGAGAGAGCGAGGGCACCTATGTGGACCTTTCTCTTCATTTAAACAGTGAGCCTTTTCACTCTGTTGGGTATGAGAGAATAAGATAATTAGAGGCTTAATTTCTCATCTTGTGATACCGTTAGTTGAACCCTCATTAAAAGATTACTTAAACCATCATCAGAATCCCATGCAAATCTGGTTCAGAGAAGGTAAAGAAAATAGTGTGAAAATTGATAAAGGTAACTACCGCTTCCACCATGATTCCACAGTGGACATTGTCTCATTGTCAAGAGAAATATTTGTAACTGGTATCTCTAATTGATAATATGGGTGGTGGTATTATTGCTGATTCTCATTTCCTTTATTTTATTTTATTATTTTATTTTACTTATTTGCCTAAATGTTCTCATGTATAATCCTGTACTAAGGAAAAGTGGTCTGTACTGATGGTCAGTTTCCCTTTAGGGTAATGTTCCCAGTCAAGGTCTTGAGATAGAAAGACAATGTAGAAGAGAAGTCAGTGTATTGAGTGACGATCAAGAGTGAGACCAGGAACATGGATAGAACAGTGGGCCCTACAGCTGATTGGTGATATTGGTGGTGACAGTGTGTTTACAATGGTTATATCAATAAGATGTGTGCATGAGCTAAGATTTCAGGGTGGAACCTATATTGTTTGAGTTTTAAAAAGTTTACTTTTTGTATCACAGAGTAGTGCCCTGATATCCCTAAAGGCCTTCTCTGTGGGCTGTATTTGGTCTCAGGCACCATATGAAAAAGAATCACTTGGACTGGTGTGGTGGATGTTTCTGCCAACTTCTGATACTGCAGGAAAGAGCCAAGACTCTCTTTCCACTGTAGCAGAAAATGCTGGACCTGAGGAGAAATATTACCGACTCCCGTATGCATGGACAAGTTTGTCCAAATGTCACAGGGTTGCCCTGATAGTCTGACAAACTGATTAATTTACCTAGATCATCTCTTAGGGAAAGGTCCCCACTCCATTTAGCCAAGTGCCTGGCTGGTTTGCATTAATCTGCCCACTTTAGTCTTGCTGGGGATGAACAGGGGTGTGTGTGTGGCACAAAAGAGAGTAGGTTACTTGGAAGTGTCAAGTGTCCAGCCTAGATACAGCCTTTTCCTCTATTTTATTCCAACATTAAAAAATATAATGCAATATACAGATGATGTTTCATAGAACTGTACACTTAAAACCTATATAATTTTATTTACCAACATCACAGGATATATATATATATCCTGCCCTAGTGAAGCTGTTAATGTTTAGGTCATCTCTGCTTCTCCCCCTGGAATTGTGGAGTTGTGAGAGGAAGGAGGGCAGGGTCAGGGATGGGCTGCTTGCATGAGAAAAAGAGAAAATTCTTGAGTTGATTTTCTTATTCCTTGGGAAGTTGGAAATAAGAATATGGCTGCATGTACCATTTGAAAAAGAAATCACCCATAGTGCTGGACTATCTATATCCAAAGTAACATGGCATAGACCAATATAGTAAATTTTAAAATCTTTTTTATTTTTATGGACACTTTAAAATTCTATTGTTCAAGTTTTGGGTATTTGATTTTCAAAATCATTTTCAAGCTCACGCTATATGTCTTTACCTTTCTGAGCCACTTAATTATTTTCTACTATGTGAGTATATTTTAAAACTTATGACAGCTTTGTTTTAAGGAATACATGAGAGAATCTTTGTCAGCTGCCCTGTGGAAGCTCACAGTTGTAGCTTCATTAGATTTCTGATTATTTGTTCCTGGGTAATTTTCTCCCATGCCCCAGATGGGCCTGCAGCATGCTCTTTCAGAAAGCACATTTTATTATGTGATTATATTATGATTCTTAATGTTCTTTATCAAAAACACATGACACAGGACATGTATGACCCCTTCTATGCTCTATCTTGTTTAGCGTTTTTTCTTGTTAGAGTAGAAATTCTTTGAGAATAGGGATTTTTGTTTTGTTTTCCTTTATTACTGGCACATGGTAGACACACAACAAGTACATGTTTAACAAGTAGATAAGAAGACGTACTTGGATGCAATGTGATGAATGCAGTGCAATGGATGTAGGTAGAACGTGCTCCAGGAACTCCAGGGAGGGATAACGAACTTGGCATAGGAGAGTCAGCACAGGCTCGTATTTCATTTTCAATTCTGTTTTACTCCAGCACTCATTCATCCTGGGATCACAAAGCAAGTGTCCCCCTTTCCCAAGGACTCCTAGTGGAGGAATTGGGAGAGCATTCAGAGCAGACACCGTCCCACTGTTATCCTGGGCTATTTTCAGTATCCAGGAAGCAGCATGAGCTCACCTCTAGTTGGAAAAGCTGCCTCAGTGATAAGAGAGGAGCCATGATTCCAGATAAGCATGAGGCAAAGTCTATGAATGGAGCAAAAGAGAAACACAGCAACTTAAAAAAAGAAAAAAGGAAAAGTAGGACAGAAGATAATAGCAAAGGGCAGAAGGGTACTTATTTTGTTCTTGACAGGAAGAAAATTTTAAATTATGCACACAAACCAATGGGGTCAAAAAGACAGAACATTTCAACCTAAAAGGCCTATGCAATGCAATTTTCTTAGTGGAGGTATGTTAGGCAATCTTACTTTGGGAATTTCTGGCTATAGAGTGACAGTTAAAATGGAAAGTTCCCATTAAGCTATGGACTCGCCATGGAAGCTTAGACAAATAACTTAGATGCAACTCCGGCAAGAAGGCCTCTGAGAAAAATAAGAATAAGGTAGCAGATAGCAATAGTGTATTCTTTAAAGCACAATAAAAATTAAACTGTTATTGCTTCCCAAACTGAGTGCCTTACAAAAGAAACATAACATAGGTAGATATAAGTGGGCAGGACATTATTTTCAATGTTGCCTTTATGATAAGGTGCCTCTGAAAAATTAAAACAACAATTATATCAAATGTTAGGGGCTTAGGCCAAAATCAGAGTACAGAGGACACATGTATCTAGAAGAATGAGTTACTTTGGAAACCATTAACACATGGAACTATACAATATAGGTCAAATTCCCATTGCATTATAAGCAGGGACTGTACAATTGCCAGCATATTCTTTGTTGTTTTCTTCAAATTTGATTGCAGTAAATTTAGCCAAGATCCTTATCATATCGCAGTAATTTCTGCCAAAATAATCAAACTCCTGAATCAGCAGAATTTTTTTTTATCATGAAGTTTATTTTAGAAGGAAAAAAAAAAAAGTGTATATGTGTGCTGTAAGATAGGCAGTCAGGAAATTGCTTAATTACAATAAAATTTGCCTAGTAAATCTAGATTAAAAAAACTTTTTTCTAAACCAGAGTCTTGCATGGTAATACTGACCAGAAAATTGAGTCGTAGGTACCTTAAGATCCAAAACTAGAGAATGGCTAAAATTGTTCATTATTTTCTAAGGCAGGAAAAAAAAATAACGAAGAACTGAAACACAAAATAGATTCTGAAAAACACTATGTTTGAAATTAAGTTTATCAGTAATTTCTCATCATCTTTACTATTTCAAATTCTATTTAGCATGTGTATGAGCAAATTATTTTAAATCTTTAGACTGCCTGGAAATTTTTTTCCCCAATAGTGTATGTGATTGTTTCTCAGGCTTTAGGAATGCAAACAAGATGATTTTAGTGAAGAGGGATTTATTATTTGTTATAAAAGTTAATCCTAGTTAATTAGGTGACTTTGGTCAGGAATAGAACTGAATTTAAAAATAAATTTCTACTGAAATGGAATTTTATGATGCACTTTAATTTAGGAGATGAAGATAACATGGTACTATAAGTTATCTCTTCAGGCAGAAAAAGAAAATTTAGAGATAAAAATCTCTAAGAAATGATCTAGACTGAAAAAGAAAAATTGAATACAATAATATATATGACAGAAAACCAAATTCAATCACAAACAAGACAAGAATAAGTTCATTGATCAGGAGTTTTATTGCCCAAATATAATATTGTTTCAAGATGACTGAGACCTCAGTTTAGAATTCCAGTATCCCAGTCATCCAAAGAATCTGCCAATATTAGGGATTGAGTCAGTTACTTGAAGTCTGAACTGGACTACATGTCCAAGATAGCTCCTCTATTCAGGTCCGACATGCTAGTTGGTATGAGCTGAGGCCAAGTCATGTCTCTCTCGACCTAGCCTCTGCCTAGGGCTAACTTGTATTTCTTCAGTGCATGGTAGTTCAGGGTAGCCAGACTTCTTATAAGCTGGAAATACTCCCCAGAGCATGTGTTCCAAGAGATCCAGGTATAAGTTGCAAGGCATGACAGGACTTAATCTTAGAACTCATGCCTCATCAATTCCACTTCCTTCTAGTTGCCAAGAGAGAATTGAAGGGCTAGTTCAGATCAAAGGGGAGGAAACTATACACGGAGGTAAATACATTCAGGATGGTTTGTCAGAGACTAACTACCACACTGCCCTTAGTACTTTATTTTATTAAACTGCTCCTTATAGATTTCTTAAGCACCTTTCCTTTCATTTATAATGTGTTCCCCAAGTCTGTAACTATAACGCTTCATATTAGAGATATTTAACTGCTCTTGATTTCTCCCTTTTTCTTCTTTTTTTCTGGTAGCACTGTAGTTCATTAATTAGCTTATTTATTAATCCAGCAAACTCTTTAGAGTACCTATTTTTCTGATTTGGGATTACAAAGGCAAATATAGAAAGATCTCTGCTCCCAGGACATTCTCTGGACTGTAGAGGATCAACATATCAATAATTAGAGTTATTATAAGATAAAATAATTTTGTTGACTATATTGCCAATAATGTGTAAGAAGCAGTTTGAATGAAGGGATACGGTTTCTAGGTTATTGAACATGAAATGTGAAAGTGATACTTCAGGAGCTTGAGTTTTGAAAAAAGGTAAATTGAGTGTCAGCAAAATGTTGAAAGGCTGTTACTAGGGCCCTGCTCTATTAATATGAACTTCTCAGAAGGTTGCTAAACCAGTGAAAAGCCAAGTATGATTTCTAATGGTCCCTGGAGAAGGGGTCAAGTTTTTATCTCTCTGAATTAGGAACAAACCAAGACACAAAGCAGGGAAGTAAGAATACTGAAGCTTTTTTAGCATGAAGAAATGTGGAATTCATGAGAAGACCCTTTAGCTGCCTCAAAACCTAAAACTAAAGTTTGGTCTCTTTTTACTAAATCTTCAAGTGTTAGAGGGGCTCTCAGCCAGTCACCACAATGCAATATACTAGAGGATATTTAGGCAATCTGTCACTTTATCACAAAGCACATCTTACCTGTCCACAATCCATGTAAACACAGTCCACAAAACACCTTTAGTTCATTTTTTTTCTCAATAAAAACTGCTTGGTAATGTCATAAACCCAAATATACAAAGTTGCTTCCAAGTATGTCTATCCAAGTACTCCTGGGGCAATAAGAACTAGCTTTACTTAAGACCCCATCTGTCCTTGTGTAAGAATACAACACTGTTTGAAGAAAGATCACAGGAAAAGAAAGAAGAAAGGGAAAAATACTGAAAAGATCTTTGGAAAGAAGTTATTGCTCACCCAACCCCCCTCCCCTCTCACCCCCAAAAACAAAGGTACAAATGCCGACAGGCAGTTATAGCCAATTCTAGTTTGGGATTTTCTACTAACATATTTTCAAGGGGATTCCAGGCAGAATAGGTAAGCATTCTATTGGCAGTATAGCATTATTTTCCAGTCCCCACAGTCCATAAATTTACTTTTCTTAAATGAGAATTTCAGGAAGAGCTTGATTATATTATTTTTCTTACTGCAAAAATATTCCTTTGGTGTGGGTATGGAAGAGAGAACATAGATAAGTGCACAGGTGCAGAAAATCATATGTACTTCTGGTATTTGTGGTCTGTACAAGGACACACTTTTGTTTTGGTTTGCTTTGGCTTTCTTACTTTGTCCGCAATATTTAGTACCATTTCCTCACAATAGATAAGTCCTCAAATGTTTTATATATGTAATTCTATATACACACATAGGTATACATATTATTATACATTGCATACATATAATGAACTATGTACACTGTACATTATATGTGTATGTGTAATCATTTTTGATATTTTACATACATACGTAGTTTTTAATACACATGGAGAGTATTGTGGTATAAGTTTCTCACTCAGCTTTATATTTTCAGGTTTATCATCAGTATCTCCAAGCACTGCACATTTGCCTACTACTACAATCCCAGTTTGCCTCCAAATCCTGACATAACCAGTGTCACAGTGAACATATTTGTCTATTCCTCTTTAAAGACTTTTGTTTTTGAGTCAGGAGTGTTATCACCGGGCTTCAGGGTTTATGGATATTGATTTACACTAAATTTTGTTGCCAAATTGTTTAACAATTTAATTGTTAAATTTTACCAGCAGTGCAATAGATTACTTGTCTTTCCAAATCCCTGCCAATATGTGATGGTAGCCAGCATCATAATTTTTACCTTCAGAGATGGGAAAATGATATTTTACCCTGATTTTTTCTCACTGCTACATCCACTCCTTCCCAGCACAGGGCCTAGAATTTAGTGGATGCTCATAAATGTATACCAAATAAATATATTCAGCTGGAAGGTAAAGCACTTCAATCAGAAATAAATACTTCTTTAAAGTATGAATTTAGTATGCTTAAAGAATTTCAATACTCTAGAAAGTTACATTTTTCTGAGCCAACTTCTGGAGTTCTCTGGAAGAAAGGTCGAGTTTAGCAGAGGTCAACTGCCATTTGGATCCAGTATTTTACATGCTGTTGACTTTCTTAAGACATCTTACCATTTCTGCTGGGGATTTATGTTCAATACATGAAATTGCTATGATTTAGCATCAGATTTATTCGCTTGTTTAGGAGACACACTTTTTGGTTGTCTCCCTATGCCATCCCTACTTTTCTGAGAAGTGAGTCTGCCCAGACTCGCGGAAGCACAGCCACCCTGAAAGGCTGTTGTCTGTAGTGGGTGTCATTGTCCCTATAGCCATTATTAAACCCAAGCAAAGTGTTTCAGGGATGTCCAGAGATCTGTACGTAGACTTCATACTTTGAACGTTAAGGCGAAAGAGAGCACTCATTAGGCAGAGAGTAGCCACAGAATTCCTTCTCTCAGTAGCTGACAGAAACTAACAGAAAAGAAACAGTGCTTCTTAGAGTGTTAAAGTGGAGAGAGGAGGGTGTGTGCATCTCCTGCAGAACTCCTTTCATCTTCTTCCTGTCAAGAGAGAGAAACCACTTCTGAGCACATGTAGAAGTATCAGTACTGCAAGACCAGGAGAATAAACGTAGTGTTTTTTCATAGGAGGCTAACTTTCCGTAGCTGGGTCATAACAGTTGCCACTTGATAGAGTCTAAATTCACACTTCTATCTATGCTAAATACTAAAAATTCTCACCTGTGACATTGCTGTAAGGGCATGCTGATCAGTGTCTACTAATTTAGCTAAGAGTCAGAGGGTCGTCCACAAGGAGAGTCATTAATGGCTATGTGTGAACAGGGAAAGCTGGGTTGAAAAGATTTTCATTCAGTTTCCTCAGGATGAATTAAATTAATTAAATTCTGCCCTAGGAGTTTAAAATCTAAACAGATATCCAATTTTAATTAGTCTCCATAGCAATGTGACTTTGGTGAGAGACATACGCATTAAGGACCTACAGGTGTCCAAGTTCAGCAGAGCACTTGAAAAAGAGAAAATTAGCTTAATAAAAGAGAGCCCCTGTAAACTCATGGGCAGTGGCAAATGTCTTGGTCAGTTTAGTGTAGAGGTATTTGGATGTATCCGTAGAAGTAGTCACATTAGTTTACCTTTGCTACCTTCAGGTATTCCACTAACATTACTTCAGGGCTTGTACAATATCTGAACCACCAATATAGAATCCCAAGTGCTGTTGTGACAGATTATAGAATCTATTTGACAACAATAAAAGAGAGGTGATGAGCATTTGACAGTGGGATCCAATTGTACAGCCTGTAAATGTTTGGCCTGATAGAATGGCGAAATAACCTGTTGCAAGCACAGATGAGGCACGAGAGATAATGCCATGTGAGGATTGAGAGCCATTCTGGGTTCATATGTGCATTAATTTTATATGGACTCTGTCCCCAACACACATGCATAGATCTAGGAGCCAAGGAATGAAAGTAGAAATGGACTCATTTATCATTCTTCTAGTTATATAAAGAATAATGTATACTTTCCATACTCACAAATGTGAGGGATGTTTCTACTAAATGAAGCAGCAAAAATCCTATTTGAATTTAAGCTATAGCTGATGCTGGGTGTTTCGGGGCACTTGAGTCTAAGAGAATAGCCCACAGAAGTCCCATCTTAGCTAGAATGTTTAGCATAGATGTAATCCATTTCATGTCTCTTATCACACCCCTAGCTAGTTTATACAATAAGTGAAGGAGACCACCCGAGAATGACATGGTGCCCTTCAGAGCTAAGGATCAGGTAAGCTGCCATGACTGGTAGAAGTGCTAGTTGCAGGGCAGATGAATCTAGAATTGATGGAAGAAGAAAAAGATAATGAGCATCATGGTACCAGCCTTTGTGGGACAAGGATGGTGGCCCTACTAAACTAGTCTTTACATGTTAGACCCTTTACATGTTACATCAAGAGACTAGCTACTGTCCTGGAGGAGCATTGTGGATCTAGAGGGTACAAAGAGTAGAACTGGGTGGATTCTGTGCCTTGTTCCCCAAATCCAGTGTGGATTAAAAGACCCATCCCCTGGGTGCTGGGAGAGTAGCTGATTGACAGTCCTCATCTGTTAACTTTCTGGAAGTTGCTGTGGCATGAAAAGAGCAACTTCATCATGGTCATATCCACATCCCAGGCCAGCCTGCAGAATGTGATGGCTTGATGTAGGACTTTGTGACAGTTGCATGAAGTAGATGTTGAACTGAGGTATTTCTCCTTCATGTAGCTACCTCAGAGGCAGACATGTATGAAGGCAAAAAAGCTTAAGTTTCAGACCTGTGACTTCTATGGGCTCTTTCTGATATTCTTGCTGTGACCCTAACATGCTGTGCTTGATTGTATATGTACATTTTGGGAAGTATAGTGTTTAAATTTTGTTTTCTAAAAGAGAAATCTACCTATTACACAAGTTTCAGACCCCACCAAATCTGAATCTGCCTCTGGTGCTAATTCATGGCTGTGGATCCTCTTCTATTGGCCCTATACATGGTGCAAATTGGTCACTGGCTTTAAGTCAGAGCCAACATTAATTTTACTCCACTGATTCTTCCTGTAATTGGACCAGAGTTTTGGGTGAAAGCTTAGTTTCTTTTATTAGGTTTGGATGGCTACATCTCTTAAGCTTTCATTATTTTTCAGGATAGAAATACAAGGGCTTTTCATTATCGAGATTTCCAGGTTTTCAGCCTCAATGTTTTGAACCTCGCCACCGCGCTAAAGCACATTGATAGGATGTGAAGAAAATTGGCCAAAGAAATGCTTCCACTAACTATTCTCTGGCCTTAGGGGTATGAGAGCAAGACTTGATAGTGGTTCCCTGAGCATTGGTCTCACCCTGTATAAGAAACCACTGCTTCCACCCAGATCTCCCTTCCAATGCTATTTGCTGTTGGAGGTCTTATTTTCTGGCCCAACAATCCCCTTACTTACCACTAAGGCATTTGTCATTTTCACTTAAAGGTACAGCACTGATTGTGACAGTAGCAATGAAAGCTCATTTTAAATCTCAGAATATCACATAGATGGATTGTTTGTATGTTACCAAAATTAATAATTTACATCACATTCTTTTAAAGAATCACGTTAGTCTCAGCTTCCTGTTATTGACCAATACATGATGATGACTACCATGAAGAGTATTGTTGAATTTATAAAATAAAATGTTATCTTCATTTAAAATTAACATTGGTTTGTGGCCATTCAGGTTTTGAACACATGATATAAAATAGCTTATCTGATGAAATAGGTTATTGTTTTACACATGTTCATTTTTAAAGTATATAAAAGTATGGTTTAACTAACTTGTTTTAAAACTTATTTTCTTTGTTGGGGAGTGGGTGGGAAAACATTGTCTCCCGGGTTCTTTACCATAGATAATTTATCTCCAGACACCTCCAATTTTTATCAGTTGTTATGATTATCTCACATTGAATCTGGGCTTAGTTCTATCATTTCTACCTGCAGCTATATTTTTAATGGTCAGTTTGAGGTAGACCATGATTTCTTGACCTGGTATCCATCGATCCTTGGATCCAGGAACAGACATCTAGGCCTGAGGATAACTCCTCAAATTGAATCCAAAACCATATATACCTGTGCTTTGCTCTTACGTGTCTATGAAGCTGTTAATAATCTCCTATGAAAATATTTATATTAATTCACTGCTTAAGCTATAGGAGAATGACTCATTAACTTTTTTTCTAGTGTCTATCATTATTTGGTACTAAATGCAGACATGGTTTATTAGTTGAGAGAAAAATAATTTTATCTCTTAAGAATCTTTTAGTTGAAATTTAAAAATTGATTATAATCACTATTTCTCACACAGATGGCTAGCCTTGAAGGTTGTGCCCCTGTGAGGTGGGTAGAGATATAGCCTCTTAGTGGGAAATACATTTGTCAACACAAATTGATCCCTTTAATCCTCTCTAAATCAGGGAGTCTTAGCTTTTTGTTTTTAGAGTTTAGAAGGTATAGTGTATATAGAAAGACGAGTGTGGCAAAGGTTAAGAAAACACACAACAAGAGTGAATCTTACTGGAAAATACATTTTCTGTCTCAAGCCTACATAGTCTTTATTACACTCACCCCAGAGGCAGACATTATTTTTGGACAGGGTCATTCTATGATCTTATCCCATACTCCAATCCCAATAAATTTTAATGACAAGAAATCCAAACACTTAACCAAGACAAAACAAACTGCATGATGGAACTATGGAAATGGATATTATATGAGAAAGCAAAAGTCCAACACACTCCTCTTGGTCAAATAGAGAAAAAAGTGGGTTCATTCAGTGAGATAAGCCTGTAGACTAAGACTAAATATTTGTAAGATATCCATTCTCTCCAAGTTAATTTATGAATGTAATATAATCCCATTTAAAATGCCAATAGAATGTCTTAGCTGAATAGATTCTAATTACTTTTAATTCAATAAAAGTAGAATAACATGACACACAATTGTTTCCCCTGAGAAGGGAAGGCTTCAGACTTATCCTTCCAGTCATTTTTTCAGGTGCAGCATCTTTATGCTTTATACTATCTAGAGAATGCATTGCTTCTGTAAAGCTTTGGGTAATTTCTCTCAAATGGAAATAATTGTTCTTCCATTTTTTGGCCCCCATGAGCAATTTATCTGTACCTTGCTTTCAGTGTGTACTATTCTTTCCACCAAGGTTATATTTCTGTGCTTTTTACCTCCCTACTCTACTGCAAATTCTACAATGCAGTGCTTTTATTCCCCGTGTAGCCTTCATCATCTGTTCCAAGTAGGCTGCCATCTCCTGAGTGTTGGCTCCTCTTTAAGAATGTCCTGTTGTGGTTCACTTCCTAAACTCTCATCTGCTACAGGCCTTCCGTTAGAACTTGTACTTTCATCACAAGCATAAATGTGTTCCAAAATCAGGCCCCAAAGGATGTTTTCCAGTTGACTTATAGTGCCAAAACACAGAGGTGTGGTTTTCAGAGCATTCCCTCAGCTCCTTTGACTTGCAAAACTCTGCTGCCTTCCCATTAAGTAACTGTTTGTGCCAAGTGGGCAGAGCTCCCCACCAAATCCCTGCCCTCCAAATGATATCAGTTTTCAGCAAGTCTCACACTGCCATGAGGAAGTAGACACTGTCTGTCATCTTGTTGCTTCTCCCAGATGAAGTCAGACATACGTTCACAGTGGGATGTCCCAGGGTGTCCTCTGTGGATGGGTGCGCTCAGTGTGGTGAGGGAACAACATGTGCTGGTGCCTTGGTGACGACCTCTTTTTCCTTATGATGTTCTCATTCCGTCAACCATGTACTTCTGTTGCCTCCCAATTTTGCTTGGCAATTATACACCCTAGGTACATCTGGGAGCTGCTGATAAAGAAAAAATGCTTCTAGAAGCTTCTAATTCATACAGAGAAGAAACTTGTCTACATTTGACAAAGTTTAGTTATTAGAAACTTAAGGTAAAAAATAAAGTTTTTTTTCATGATGGAAATTGGAGGAGAAAGGAGTAATGGTAAATTAAGTTCTAATGAATTAATCAAAAGTTTTATTCTCTTATTGAAAGAATTTTTACTGAGCTGACTCATGTACAGAGTTACAGGAAACTCATCTTCTGTAGGGGAGAGAATTTTGCCTTCTTTACCCCATTGTATATTATCTCCTTTGTCAGAGGGTAATGGGCCATGTAGGTGTCAAAATACCAAGATTTGATATTCAGTGCCTAATATCACTCAGCTATAAAGAGGATATAATTGGAAATTCAGCAATTTGGTTCCCAAATTTGTGCTTTTAATCACTGTTTTTTTGCCTCAAAGTTTAAGAGTATAGTGTGTCAAAAAATAAACTAAATAATGAAAAATAAAAGATGAGAATAGACACAAGAGTTTGTGTATAATGGTAGTGAAAGAAAGCAAAAATTGAAGCCATATTTTAAAAGAGCAGTAAAAAAATAACTTTTTTCCTAATGGTTGTTGTCAATTATTGAGCATAGGAGAAATGGGGTACATTTTAAGGTAGTGTAGGACAAGCCAACAGAAGGGGAGTAACCAAAGCCAGGGAAGAGAGAATAGCATTGGGAACAGAAGAGGAGAGGGGACAGCACATGGGACTCAAGGCTTACTTTCATGGCAGGTAAGTGGTAAGTCTTCTAAGAGGATACAAACATGAAGAGAGTGAATAATCAGTGTGAAAACAAACTGAAATCAAATCACTGAAGACAAAAGGTCAGCTAATTCACACTTCATAGACCCAATAAAAGTCAAAGAGTTTACTGCCTATGTTTTCTATAATTTCAGGTCTTACATTTAAGCCTATAATCCATTTTTAGTTTATTCTTATGCATGGTATAAGAAGGTTATCTAATTTTATTTTTTGTGACTATCCAGTTTTCCCAACAGTATTGTTAGCTATAGTCATCATATTGTAAATACATTATATCCTCAGAAAGTATTTGTCTTATAACCAACATATATATTTTTTTAATGCATCATTATGCTGCATGAAAGTCACCAGTTTTGGGAACATGTGTTTACACACACACACATGCATACATGCATGCATGCACACAGAATGGCAGTTCCTAAAGTGCCCTCTAGATCTAATTGACCCAGGTTTCTATGATGGGCATTGAGAAGTTGCATTTTAACTACAAAGATTTGAAAAATCATCAAAATTTTTAACTTGGGTTTACAAAAGGGGGGGGTGGAATTAATACAAGCTGAGGCACATTTTTGTGTGTGGGAATACTTCTCTGTGAGTATGGTTTTTTTTTTAAAAGATTTTATTTATTATTTCCAGAGAGAGGGGAATGGAGAGAAGAAGAGAGGGAGAGAAACATCAATGCACGGTTGTCTTTTCACCTGCCTCCAGCCATGGACCTGGCTGGAGACCTGGCTTGCAACCTGGTTATGTGTCCTGACTGGGAATCAAACCAGCAACCTTTGGGTTTGCAGGCAGGCACCTTGTCCACTGTGTTACCAACCAAGGCTCTGTGTGTGTGTTTCTAAGGAAGAAATGCTAGTTCCAACTCTCCCATACCATTGTGCAATAGCAGAGATGTCCATTTAACTTCAAACATGACCAGCTAGGAAAGTCCAGGCATCTACTCTGAGCTCATGGAAAATTGGCAGGAGAATGCTGAGGCCTAGAGACTCCAGAGCAGAGGAAGGAAAGATAATTTTAAAACACCAGCTTTCAAAAAGAAATTCTTTCACAAAGGTGGAGAATCAGAGTGACTCACTTGATAATCATTCACACATTACATCACTGTCAGCTACCTCGACCATGCAGGGCTTTAGTGATCTTAGCCTAGAGGTGCCTTCAGAGAACACATCATTTAGCCTGATCCCTGCTGAATGATGTGTCAGCCTTAGTTCACAGGTATAATCAAGTGAGAGCTTGGGTTTCATTTCCAGAGTTGAAGAAAGAAGCTTGCCTAGTTAAGGAAGGGCATAATTTCTCTTGGAGCTTCCAATGTCATCTGTGCAGCCTTCTGACTATCTTGGGGAGGAAAGACAGAATATGAAGAGTTTTTGGGAATGAGGGTGTGGGTGAGAGGAGTTGCTGAGGATTCACAAAGGATGAAGCACCTGGATTAGAACAATCATAAGTTATTAAACTTACGCCACCTTGAAATCTGTGCTACCTGATGTCAAACCTCCCCCTGCCAACCTATCACTACCTTCATAAGACTGTCTAACATTTATATACTATGAATTTAACCATTTCAGGTCTTATAAGAATACAGCTTACCTTGACAAGTTCACCAAAATCTATACTATCTACAAACCATTTAACTCTATCACTTCTCACTCTCCTCCCCTACTCTTGTTTTTAATTTGAGTTTAAAACACATATGCCATCCAGGTGGCTCATATGTTTATCTAAATTGGAAACTGCAACCTAAAACTAGATTTCCTTCCACTTAAAGACTCAATGAGTCATGTTCTATTTCTGAATATTATTAAATTATCTGAAATATCATTTGCCATCCTTTATCCTCAAAGATGATGCTACCTGTGGCAATCAATAAGAAAAAAAATGTGTTATATAATTGTTTTTCAAAAAAGTGATGAATTTCTGAAGATCTCTTCACACCTCATCTTCAGATTTACACTCAGTAGAACCTTCTAGGCAAGCTAGGGAGACTGTCTTATTTTCAAAAGATTTTTTATTCAATATGATTATAAAAATTTAACTTAGCTGTAAGTTGAGGATACTAAGGTGAAATTAATCCAACAAAGATCTCTGTAGTGATTTTTACATTCAAAGTTCTATTGAAGAAATTGATTAAAGAGTTAATTACACCAACTTATTCTCAAAAAAGTATCAGGCATTAGAGGAGGTAAGCATCAAAACAGAAAATTATATCTTTGTACTAAGAGTAATAATAGAAATATAGCATATAATTATAAAGATATTAGGACTAGAAGGGTAGATAACCCAGAGTTAAGAGTAACATTATTAAGAAAAAATTTTACCAAAGTTGACAATCCATAAATTGAGTTGTGAAAGATGAAAAGGAACTCTCTAAAAAAGGAAAGGCCTCTTCTAAACAGAGATACGTAAGCACCCATGTCAAAACCACATGGTTGTAAGGTGGGAGTAGATGCAGGGAAAGTGATGAGCTGTTGGATGCTAGAGGAGTGAATTAAAAACCTGGAGAGGTAGTAGACAGAGATTATGTTAAAGAGAACCCCACATGCTACTTCAAGAAGCTTAACTCATCTATGATAGATGAGGGAAGGTCATGGGGTCCTGAATGAAAGCAAAAGTGGCATATTTATAGTTGCATTTTACTTGGAATGCAGTCAATTATGGGAAAGCAAACTAATTGCAAAGAGAATTTAGTTGGAGGAGCTAAATCCATAAAATATGACAACATTTAATCTTTCACATGGGTGTACACACTACTTATAGCACATGCTTAATATAGTGACTCACCCTTATTTAAAATTCAATTTCAGAAAGTACATTGTGATGGAAAACTAAATGTAGGCCATCACTTAAAATCAAACCTTCTGTAATTTGGGGGTGATAATACTTTCCTTAATTCATCCATGAGACTCAAAGAAGCCAAAGTATTGACTTCACCTGTTCAGTGGTTACTGGGCTGGGTAGTTGGAGGATAAGGCAGAGTTAAGGGGGTAGGTGTCCTAGCAATGTAAGTATTGGTTATAACTCATAAAGATCATAACATATAGAAATAAAACATAAGATCATTACAGAAAGTCTCAGGACCACACCATCTCAAGGAGAGCAGTTCATCAATGAGATGTTTGTATATTCATGCCTTCTGTGTCAAATTTTACACATTGGTCTTCTTGGTAAATGTAAGAGGAAATTTACTTTTACGGTAAAGTCAGTATGTCCACAGGAAGAAAAGATAATGAGACTTGGAAGGAGGCTGTTCATTATGTTCATAGGTCGCAGCATGCCAAGGGCCACAAGGAAGTGCCAGAATTTGGTCAGGTGGCAGAAGATAGGTGTGAGGGAAAGAGCCTAGGACATGGGCTCAGTTGCTGATTCCACAGGAAAGGAAGGCAGGCCAGGGACGGGAGCTTAGGGCTGGCTCTTCTCAATCATTCCAGCAGGTATTGGACAATGGGGTGATCTCCAGTTGCCTGACCCTTGGAATAGAAGGCAAGGAGATGATGGCTTGATGTGTGAGTCAGACTGGAGGTGGGTGACGCTAGAGACTTGGGACGGGTTGGTTTGTGCATGAGAAGAGTGTGGTCTGTCGAGCTTCCCACTGACAGAGCCCTGGGAGCAGCAGTTTCTCTCCAGCCAGCACACTTTTTAAAATGTCAAAAGTACTACAAAATACAGAAAATAGAAAAGCATGATTCTCATTTATAGGAGTACAACCCATCTGTTAAAAATGGACATGTTGGTCATTTATGTAAAATTTTATGCATTAGACTTCCATGTGAAATTTTTGTTGTAAAAGAATTTATCCATTAAAGCAAAAAAGGAAAAAGAAAGTGAGGAATGAAGGAAGGAAGGAAGGGAGAGGGAGAGAGGAACAGAATTAAACTAAAATAAGCCAAAACTCTCAACCCTCTTCATTAAAGTCTTCCTTCAATCATTATCTTTGAATACAATTGGCTTTGTTAAATTTGGTCAGTCATCCTCATCCCTTTTCCCCTGCCACCCACAAATATCTGAAGACATTTTAAACTGTCACAACATGAGGGATATCACTAGCATCTAGTGTGGAGTGTCCTGGAATGCTGCTAAACATCCTGTGATGCACAGGACAGCCCCTCAAAAACAAGCACCCCTGGCCCAAAATGTCAGTAGTGCCAAGACTGGGAAACCCTGGCTTAGAGTAATGTCAGTTTAGAGAGAGATGACAGCTATTGGTCCTCCCCTATGGCAACAGGGAAACCAAGACTAAAATAAAGAATAATGAAAGCATTAATCTGTATTAGAAAAAGCTTTGTTTAAAAAATGCATTTAGTCAAAATAAAAATTTATGTTTTACTTCAAACAATTTTACAAAACTTTTTGGAAGCAGTGTCACATGACTTCTAAATGTCTAATCAGATCAACCACACATTTAGCTGCTGCTCTTGCCTTTAGTTAAAAGGAGAACTTTAAAAAAATTAAAAGTGAGAAGCAGCCAAAGTCTGCTTTCTCTGTGAAATTCTATACTTCTGGGAACCCAGCCCACCAACAGTGCACCTAACAGCTTCTCCCATTATAAGAGAACTTCAGGGTCATAAAGAGAGAGGTGGGCTGAGGAAGAATTAAGAAGTTGACAGTTTTATTGCTTGTTATAAATTAAAACAAGAAGATGGAGAGATTATCACAAGGCAACATTGCTTTGATTCTGCTAGCATGGGAAACAGTATCTTTAGGCTAAAAAATAGTAGGAAAATTGTAAACCTAAAAAATAATTTAGACCCTTCATCAATGAATATAGCCATCCTTGACATGATCTGATTCAATGTAAAATGCAAAAAGTGACTTGAAGGAACTGAAGATGCCACTTTTGAAGAACATCCAATTGCAATGTATTCAGATAAAAAGTGTGATATTGAGCCCTGGCTGGTGGCATAGTGGATAAGGTGCCGGCCTGCAAACCCAAAGTTTGCTGGTTTGATTCCCAGCCAGGGCACATAATCAGGTTGCAAGCCAGGTCTCCAGCCAGCTCTGTAGCTGGAGGCAGGTGAAAGGCAACCATACATTGATGTTTCTCTCCCTCTCTGCCTCTCTTCCTTCCCCTCTCTCTAAAAATAATAAATAAAATATTTTTTAAAAAAATTAAAAAAAAACGTGTGATATTGTGAATAATGTGTAAAATTGAAAAAAAAGTTGTGTAAAAATCTATATAAATATACTTTGGTGGCTTGGCTTTGTAAATGTAGGGACAAGGCATTAAAAAATTTGTTGTCAACCCTGGCTGGTAGCACAGTGGATAAGGTGCTGGCCTGCCAACCCAAAGGTCACTGGTTCGATTCCCAGCCAGGGCACATAACCAGGTTGCAAGCCAGGTCCCCAGCCAGGTCCATGGCTGGAGTCAGGTGAAAGGCAACCATACATTGATGTTTCTCCCCCTCTCCGCTTCTCTCCCTTCCTTCCCTTCCTCTCTGGAAATAATAAATAAAATCTTTAAAAAATTTTTTGTAGTCAGAAATGTGTTCAAAATATGGCTAACTGCATTATCCTTGGTAAAGTCATTTGATGAATTACCATGTTACAAATTTGTTTCCTGATATTGTAGGTAATTGCCTCTTTAATTTTTGATTATATTACTTTGTTTAAATTCTACACCCATCCTAGCAAATAGTAAGCACTGGGTGAGATCAGTTAGTTTAATTGAAATGACTTGCATTGCACTGTTGCCTTCTGATTACTTTTAATTTCCTTGAATAACCTATAAGCTCCTCATTTTTTCTGCTCCCATAGGTTCGACTATCATCTATATGCTAATGATTCTTAAAATTGCCTTTCTTTCTGGCCTAAATCACTATTTCTAACTTCTTACTATAGACCCAAAACTTTCTATGTTGCTTTATGTTGGGAAATGCCTTCTAAACTCCCAAGATGGTAATTTGTAAGTCATCTGTAATAATCCCTTATTTATGAAAAGAAGAATAAAACTTTTCCTGTAAAAAGAATCAAAGGGCGACTCTAGGGTCTTGAAAATATGACTGCATCCATTCTCTATATGTGTTAACATGTTCAAAATTGGCAAAGAAGAACAAGATAGATGCTGTCCAGTGTATGTGCCACTGAGTTATCATCAATGATCTTGACAGGAGCTGCTTCATGTATTGAGGATAATCAGACATTGTGAGCAGGGGAAAGAATGAGATATAGTCAACTTCACTAGCTCTTTCTATCCCACCTCCTTGCAAAGAACATGATATAAAGTAGACATGTTGAAAATCTGTTGCATTCATGACTAAACTGAAACTCAGAAGCTCCATCTCTTTGGCAAGCTTTTTAAATTTAATTTTATTTGTTACTCTTTTAAAAAATATTTTGGTCATTATTTTTAGAGAGAAGGGCAGGAAGAGAGGAAGAAAAGGAGAGAAACATCAATGTATGGTTGCCTTCCACCTGCCTCCAGCTAAGGACTTGGCTGGAGACTTAGCTTGCAACCTGGTTATGTGCCCTGGCTGGAAATCGAACCAGTGACTTCTGTGTTCTCAGGTTGCTGCCAATCCACTGAGCCATACCAGCCAGGGCTACTTTTTTTATTTTTAATGGAAAAAACTGTATAATAAATCTTTTGGACTTTGTGGACCATAAGATCTCTTTTACAACTATTTAAGTCTGCCTTTGCTGGCAAAGCAGTGGTAAAACACCACTGCCTCCCAATCATTTAGAATGAAACTTCTATAAACTCCTACTCTAGCATCTATCCACTTTGCGGTATCAATATGATGCTCTTTCTCCCACTTTATAGTTGGTGAGCTGCCTGTAGCCCTAATTAAGGCTAATCCCTTCCTCTGTGAACTAGATCCTATTCCTTTTCACGCAATTGTGCCACTCTACCAATTACCCTCTCTCCCTTGTAACATCGAGTTTCCTATCTCTTGAATTAAGGCTGGCATCACACACAGTTACTTCTTTCATTTTCCTACAAAGGAACTTCTCTTCATTTTATTTTTCCCCTCCTGGTATTGCTATACTCTGGTCTTTTAAAAACAAAATTCCCTGAAAAAAATTGCCTGGACTGGCTATCCCCAGTTCCTCATCTCTTATTTTCTCCTAAGTCTACCCATTGAACAGAATTCTGCATTTGTTATTCCATAACAAACAAATGACCCTTGTCAATGTCACCAGTGACCTCCACATTTCTCAGCTAAATGGCCAATTCTCATGCCTCAATTTCTTTGATCTACCATAACCATCAAACAGCAGTCACTACTTCTCTTCCTGAAACCCATGTTCTGTGGTGTCCTGGATGTCACACTGTCCTTATTTTCTCCCCAAAGTATTAACCTCTCACTTTTAGTCTCCCATGCTTTTCCCTTCTCACCTCTTAAAATAATTAACAGCTAAGTGATGCAAGGAACTTCCTTCCATTTCACAAATTCTCTATCTTCACCCACTTTCTTGATGATCACATCAAGTTCTATGTCTTTAAGTAATGATCTACTTACTGATAGCTTCCAAATGTATATTTCCACCCAGGACCTCTCTTACACTGAAGATTTTATACTCCATGTTCCACTTGTATATCTAATGGAATCCCACATTAAACTGGATTTTGGATTTCCTCTCATACCTCCACCCCACCAAAAAATATTCTCCCATTCATTTCCTCATTGTAATTTAGAGCAAATCCATCATTCTACAAAGCTTAGAGTCAAGTCATCCTTGACTCTTATTCTCCAATATCTCACATGGAATCAATCATTATTTCTTCTTAAATCTATATTCAAAAAAAAAGTACATAATCTAACTACTTTTTACCACTAACAATGCTTCTACTGTGGTCAGGTCATCATTGGTTCCCACCTAGATTGCAATAAGCATTGCCTAGGTAGACTGCTTGCTCTTGCCCTTCCCCAATCCAGCCTCAGTCTAAGCCAGACATCATAAGTGATCCTCCAAAATCTAAAGTAGCAAGAATATGTAACTGTCTGCTGAACTGAAAATTTATGCCTCTTCATAATGCTTTCCTCTACCTCCACCTGCCAGTTCTACCTCCACCTGCCATCCCCAGACAAGCAGTGGTCTGCTTTTTGTTGTTATATATTATTTTATATTAGCTAGGATTTTTAATAAATATAATCATACATATGAAATCTCTTTTATTACTCTCATTTTTTTGACTCAGCATAATTACTTGGACATTTAAAAATATTTTTATATGTATGACTATTTCATTTCTTGTTATTGCTGACTAGTATATGTCATTATGTGGATATGCCATATTGTTTATTTCTTTATTAATGGCATGTGACTTGTTTCCACTTTCTGGCTATTAAAAATAAGACTGGTATAAATATTCCTGTACAAATTATATGGGTATTTGCTTTTATTTCTCTTAAGTAAATAGATAAGATGGAATATTATATATACTTATATTTTAAGAAACTACCAAACTGATTTCTAAAGTAGTTTGCATTTTACATTTTCACCAGTGTTTATGCAAGTTTCAGTTTTTACACATTTGGCCTCACATTTTGTAAGCTTGGTCTTTTAAATTTTTATTGTACTAATAATGGTTTTAATTTGCATTTCTCTGATGATTCATGATATTGAGTATTTTTTCACATGCTAAATTGCTACTGGCAGATGTTTTTGGTGAAGGATCTGTTTGTATATTTTGCCTATTGTTTTATTGGCAAATATGTCCTTCCATACGTTGGATTCTCTTTTCATTTTGATGGTGGTTTCTTTATCTGCACGGAAGCTTTTTAGTTTGGTGTGTAGTCCCATTTGTTTATTTTCCTTTCATTTCCCTGGCCCTAGGAGATGTATTGGCAAAAATATTGCTACATGAGATATCTGAAATTTTACTGCCTGTGTTTTCCTATAGGGTTTTTATGGCATTGCTGCTTATATTGAAGTCTTTTATCCATTTTGAGTGTATAGTGTAAATTAGTAGTCTAGTCTCATTTTTATCCAGTTCTCCCTGCACCAATTATTGAAGAGACTGTCTTTACTTCATTGTATGTCTTGCCTCCTTTATCAAGTATTAATTGACCGTAAAGACATGGGTTTATTTCTGGGCTCTCTATTCTGTTCCATTGAGCTTTATGTCTGCTCTTATGCCAGTACCAGACTCTTTTGGTTGCAATGACATATAATTTTCCAAAACTGAATCAGGAAGAAGCAGAAAACCTGAACAGACTGATAACAACCAGTGAAATTAAAGCATTAATCAAAAAACTGCCAGCACACAAAAACCCTGGACCAAATGGATTCACAGGCAAATTTTACCAATGATTCAAGGAAGAAGTAACACCTATCCTTCTCAAACTATTCAAGAAAATTCCAGAAGGGGGAAGACTTCCAAAGTCTTTTTAGAAGGCCAATATTATCCTAATTCTGAAACCAGATAAGTCACAAAGAAAGAAAATTACAGGCCAATATCATTAACAAACATAGATGCTGAAGCTAAATTCCTCAATAAGGTGTCCTCTTTCACCACTTTTATTCAATATGGTACTGGAAGTCCTAGCCACAGTGATCAGCCAGGAAGAAGGAATCAAAGGCATCCAAACTGGAAAGAAGGGAGTAAAACTATCGTTACTCACAGATGACATGATGTTGTACATATAAACCCTATAGGCTCCACGAAAAACTACTTGATTTAATAAATGAATTTGGCAAAGTAGCATGATACAAAGTCAATATTCAGAAATAGATGCCATTTTTATATACTAATAATAAAATACCAGAAATAGAAACTAAGAAAATAATCCATTTACTATTGCAATAGCAACAACAACAAAAGTACCTGGGAATAAATTTAACCAAGGAGGTAAAAGACCAAGACCTGTACTTTAAAACTATAAGACATTGAAGAAAAGAATTGAGGAAGATATAAATAAGTGGAGCATATACTTTGTTCATAGTTGGAAGAATTGAACATCATTAAAATGTCCATACTATCCAAAGCAGTCTATAGATTTAACACAATTCCTATCAAAATACCAATGGCATATTTCTCAGATACAGAAAAAATATTTTAAAAATGTATATGGAACCAAAAAAGACCCTGAATAGCCTCAGCAATCTTGAGAAAGAAGAACAAAATAGGAGAGGTCACAATATGTGATATCAAACTATACCATAAGGCCCTGTATATAATATTTTGCCTATTATTTTTAATGGGGTTATTTCCTTATTGAGTTATATGAGTTATTAATGTAAATAATTTATGATATTTGATTTGTGCATGTTTCTCCTTGCCTGTGGTTAGTCTCTTTATTCTTTTATAAATGCCTTTTGAAGAGTACTTTTTTTTTTTAGATTTTATTTATTATTTTTAGAGAGAGGGGAAGAGAGAGAGGCAGAGAGGGAGAGAGACATAAATGAATGGTTGCCTTTCACCTGCCTCCAGCTACAGACCTGGCTGGAGACCTGGCTTGCAACCCAGTTATGTGCCCTGGCTGGGAATCAAACCAGTGACCTTTGGGTTTGCAGGCCTGTGCCTTATCCACTGTGCCACCAGCCAGGGCCAAGAGTAGACACTTTTAATTTTAATGAATTACCAAGATTATCTATAAGGGTGTATGTGTGTTTATGAACTGTGCTTTTGGGATTATACCTATAAAATATTTACTTAACCATCTAAGATTATGTCAAATTTCTCCCAGGTTTTCTTCTAGAAGTTTTGTCATTTTGAGTGTTACAATCAATACTGTAATTTATCTTTAGTTAGCTGTTGTATATGTTGTAAGGTATGAATGAGTTACTCATTTTGCAAATGGTTATTTAGTAATTTCAGCAACATTTGTGGAAAAGATGAATCCCTTATAGTTATTCTGAATGGGTTCTTCAAAAGTGTGAGTCTACTCTATGCTCCCCTTTCTGTTTCATTTTTCTTTACCACCAATGCCACACAGGCTCTCCAGAGCTTTCTGTGTAGCTATCACATCTCTGATCATTTGCTCTGTAAATGCCTGCACTTTGGTCTTCATGGACTCAACACTCTCTCCTTAACTTAGACAACTCTCTGGATCCTGACTGGGCTCTTGCTCCCCTATACTGAACGCTGAAGATTTCCTCAAGGCAGTAAGTTAGGCAGTCGTTTGCTTCTCATCTTCCAGAGATCATCAACCTTTGTCTGTTGCTTTCCGATGTCTTCAAAACTTTTGTACGTTGTATTTGCTTAAAATGTTTGCTTGTTTCAGGTAACAGGGCAATTCCTTTGCCTGTTATTCCCAGCTGGGCCAGAAGCCAAATTCATTATTCCTGAGCCCCGTTTTACTGTACTATCACAATTATATCGCAATCAATAATAATACTGTTTTAAAACTTACTCTACACTGCATAGAATAATAGAAAGATAAAGTGTTCATTACTTAAACATACTTTAAGAATATCACATACGTAGAGAATCAGAAGATTAATGGGACAGATAAAAGAACTATGGACACACTGGCTTCTGTATAGCATGTAATAACTTGGGGGATGCCACCTGAGCTGTTGGAAAAGAACATATTACTTAGTCTGTATAAAGTTCAAGCTGATGGGTTTTGGCTGCTTTAACGATTAAATTATTTTGGCAGTTGATCAGTCTGTTCACTGTTATGAAATGTATTGTGCAACTGTCCCTAAAGCCTAGCATGGTGACATGCTGGTATATCTCTCTTCTCACTCTCACTTGAGAACTTGGATGGGCACCATGATGTTTTCTTGGTTACAGGCTTGTTATTGAGTTGTATTTTTCTCCAGTAGAGATGGGACTATAATATTAAATTGGAAAAGTCAGCCAAGGCTACAAGAGGAAATTTGACAGCTGGGAGCTCCCCTAAACAGCTTTTGGACCAGTGCAAAGACAGTCAATCTCTCATTCAACTCTATCGCTTTATAGCAGGTACTAGAACATAGATTCCTCATTGACTTAACTATTGTGAAGGCCAATAATTTTTCATGTACAATCTATGTGAGATCTGTCCAGAAGGTATTTAGCCATGTATATGAAAATCAGAGACATTTATGGAAAAAGATACAAGATACAAGAAACATTGTACATAGGACAATGACACCTAAGTCCCCTTCAAAGTGGGCACCTGGGGACCTCACAGTTCTTCTAATTGCCATCAGCTACCCCATTGTCTTTTCCTGAATCTTATCAATGGTGTAAAATCTCTCCTCTTTCAAAGGTGATTTTAGTTTTGGGAAAATCCAGAAGTCACAGGGTGCCAATTCTGGGCTGTAGAGGGTCTGAGTTACCTGGATATTTTGATGTTTCACAAGAAAACTCTGCACAGAATTTGGTGCATGATTGGGCATGTTGACATGATGAAACTGCCAATCACCAGTTACTCATAGCAGCAGCCTTCTGAATCATCTGAATAGTTTCCATGAAAGAATGTTCAAGCTTAATGCATAATTTGATGCAGATTTGTTCCTCTGCCCACTCAGTCCTTTTGAATGTAACGGCCACACAGTACATGTGCTCACTCAACAGAATTTACTGCCCCCACTGACTAGTACAGTGAAGTCATCATTGTTCATGCATACACATGCCAGTCCTCTCTCCTTGGCTGCCAGGTTACATCCATGTCACACAAACCATTCCTGTTATATTAACAATGGCTGGACTTTTAATATATTCCTAATGTAACCAGGAATTATTTTGCTCAAAATGTGCTGAAAAAAAAAGTAACTTTTTCCAGTCAACTCCAGAAACAAATGCTTAATTTTCATTACCTTTGCTTTTTCCTCTTACTCAATCTCAGTCCTAATAATAACTCTTCAAACAAAATTAAGTTGTCTATTTTGTCCTAACCACTGTACTTGGTTAAGAAAACAGGCAAAACTTAGGTAATATGGCCCCAGCATTTTGAGAACTTTCAAAATTTTTATAACACCTAAAATTACTGTATAAACTCTGTTCAGCAGAAACCCATGAAGGACTGGAAAGTTGATTGGTTAGTTTGAAAGAGCACCTAGTCCTTCCCAAGACCAGGGTAATATAATCTAACAAAGATCTGTCTCTCTTTCTCTTTCTATTTCCCCCTTCCCCCTCCCTCTCTCACAACTTGCCTATGCACTTGTGCATTCTCTCCCCATAGCAGCCATGTGAACCTGGCAGCCAGGACTCACAGAACTCCAAATGTAGGCTCAAAGTCTGAGCATGGGCACAGCAAGCAGTGCCTGTTGGAGCACAGCCGGGAACATGCTAAGCTGGCCAGGGACAAGATCTGAACTGGACTGAACCAATGGCACAGAATTCATGAACACTGGTCTTTGTTCTGGGACTGATGAAGACGAGCTGCACTTTTTTCATGGTAGGATGGGCAGAGATGGGGCATTAGGAACCTGGGGGTGCAGCCTTTTATTTCCACCCCAATAAATCTTACCACTAGACCTCAATCCTCCTGTGTAGGTCCCCAAATATTTTTCTTGTGATGCCACAAGGGCCCCCATTTAACTGGCAATGATACCACCATATTCCATATGTTCAAAAATTAAAGAGGTATAAATGATTTTTTTTTAGACTGAAACTCTACAATACTAGTAGAAAATTAAAATTAATGACATGAAAACACCACTTGAAGCAAATTCTGGGACAATCTCAAACTTCCCACTCCAGGCTGTACTTCTGACTCACTGGTTATAAACCAGAGGTTCCCACAATTGCCTCGTTGGGTACAGAGTAGATCACAGAACTCAGAAACATGTTACTTACCTAGATTCTGGTTTATTATAAAAGGGCATAACTCAGAAACAGCCAGATGGAAGAGATGCACAGGGCAAGACATGGGCAAAGGGCCTGGAGCTTTCATGTCCTCTGCAGATGTACCACTCTCCCAGCACTTCCACATGCTCTCCAGTCTGGAAGCTCTCCAACCTTGTACTTTGGGGTATTTATGAGGGTTTCATTACAGTGGCTTTTGGAGATTGACTCTATCTCCACCCCCTCTCTGACTCTCAAAAAGTTGGGAGAGAGATACTGAAAGTTCCAATACTCTAATCACTGGTTAGCTTGCCTGGCAACCAGCCCCTGTCCTTAGGTTATCTAAGGGATTTGCAAAAGTAGCTTTATTAACATAACAAAAGATACTTTTATCATAGGAAGTCCAAGGGTTTTAAGAGCTCTGGGCCAGGAAGAGGGTTAAAGATCAAATGTATATTTATCATTATCAAATTATCACACAGAGTGAAAGGAACCAAATTTTTCAAAAAGATATGTTACTTATTTATATTAAATTCTAGGAAATTCAAGGTAAGATATAATGACAAAAAGTAGATCAGTGGTTACTTAGAAAGAGGGGAGAAGAAGGAACAAGGAGAATAAAATTTATAAGGAGGGTGATGATTCGTTTATTTATTTTTTATTGTAGTTATGAGTTCATGGGAGTCTACCTATGCGCTATAATTGATCAAATTGAACTGAAATGCATGCAGTGCATTATGTCAGTTATACTTGAATAAAGCTGTTGAAAATACAGGCTGTGATTATAATCATCAGTACAACATATCCCTATTCTCTGCCAGTTATAGGGCTTACCCTGAACAATTAGAAAGCAGAGTTGTGCTTTTTGATCTGTCTCCAACATATTCTCCAGTTTCTAAGTTTTCAGGACTCATGTCTTTATGTTATACTGTTACCGAGGAAAGTGGGGTTTGCTCACGTGGTCCCTTTTTGCAAGATCCAACAATTAGTATTGAGGAAAACAGGTCTTTATTTACAACAATCCAACCTGGGGGGCCAGGCAGGGACAGTGAGCACTTCAGTTCAGAGCCCTGTACTCCCATGAGACCCATCACTCCCCTTATTTTCCAAAAGGCTATATAAGCCAAAGACATGCCCAGAAGTTCCCCATTCCTTATCTATCAGCTTTCTTCTTCAGGATCTGGGGTTCGATATCACCAGCCTCCGTATAACAGTCCAGGAAAGCATGTATTGTGTTGTGCTGGATCACTCTGAAGCCTAGGTACTAAAAGAGTCCTTCTACATGTTCCAAGTTCCAAAAGTCCAAATAGGGTCTGGGGTCTGCCAGGCGGAGTTCTGGGTGACTTTTGAGTCAAAGCCGGACTGGTTAAAGAGCAGCATGCCAGTTTTCTTACCAGCGCAGGCCACATGGCCTCCCTCCTCCTTGCGGTCCACGTGTGTTTATCTCTGTCTCCTTGTCCCCAACGTGAAAGCCTCTTTCCCTGTCAAACCACATGTTCCTTCTTCTCTTTCTTTGCCCCTGCATACCACATGGACTTTTAATTTTTCTTACTCTTTTTTTTTTGTTTTCCTAAATGGTTGCTGCCTTATTTTTAAACCCTGATGGCAGTCTGTGACACAATGGGTAGGGTGACCAATCGTGACCACCTTCGAAATCACACAGGCCTTGTAAGTTCTTTTGTCACCATTCTATCTAAGGTTAAAAGCCCCTCTCATCTCCTTGACTCTGAGGTTTGGCCCTTATAACTTGCATAACTGAGACCCTGGCTACCAGTCATAGGTATGCAAAGTAATTTTCTCAGGAAAAATGGCTGGACTTTCCTGAGTCCCATCCCCCATCCCCAAACTGCAGGGAATGGCCTTCCTTTTCTCTGTAATAATACTGCTTAAGTCAGAAAGAGTGGAGAGACAGACAAAAGTGAACCGTTGCCTTGGAGCCAGATATTTAACAGGAAGTCCTTAAGACCTATTCACTCTGAGCTGTGACTTTGTTACTCTTCTAGGAGGTATTTCCATTTTAAATGGAAACCTGAGAAGGCTTACTTAGCATAAAGCAATTCATTACACTTAGCAAAAATGACGGGTAATATTACGCCTTAGTAGAATGTGGGTTGATGGGGGAAAGAGGTTTCCAGGGGTCATTTTCATTGATCAACAAATAACACATTCTTTTCTAAAATTGGCTTTGAGTCTTAGTAATAATAATGACTTCTATTTATATAGGAGGTCAGTGAATACAAAATGCTTTCACATTTATTATCTCATTCAAGCATGCAAAGGCCTTTGGAAGTGAGTTAGCGCCAATTTATGGATAATAAAATTGACAGTTAAGGCAGCTCAACAACTTGCTTCCTATTCAAAGGCAGGGGTGGAATTTGAACCAAAATAGTTTGACTCCCTGTTCAACAATCTATCCTGGAAACAGCTGCATCCAGTGTAATTGAAAATTCCTTGAAAGCAATGTACTTCTCCCTCATCTTAACTTCACAAAATTCTTCTTGATGAAATCAACAGCATCGCTCACCTTACGGGTCAGAATTTCGGCATTTTAAATAAACATTTAATTTCAGGCCATGGAGATGGTGATGAGACCCTGCAAAATAATAAAGTGACTTACAGGGAGTAAAATGCCATGGATCCTTGTCTAAAC
Organism: Noctilio leporinus; assembly: GCA_004026585.1. Lineage (NCBI taxonomy): Eukaryota > Metazoa > Chordata > Mammalia > Chiroptera > Noctilionidae > Noctilio > Noctilio leporinus. The sequence goes on from PVIW01002444.1 coordinate 83,395, forward strand.
CACTAGGATTCTTGTTGGATTTCCTGTCCTAGGAGAGGCTAACCAAAGCAGTAGACGCATGACTCAAGTGTGTAATCTTCTTTCAACATTCGTGATTTCCTCTGAACTTGGATTAATTTAAGAATTCGTTTACTGAGCCAGTCAGCATGCTCTTCATTACCTTCTCTGAGGATTCAAACCACTCTTGGTATCATGTTCACCATAGAATAAAACTTCTGTGCTGGAGATTGTGGGTCTTACTGTGGAAGTAGAAAAAGAAAAAAGAAAGAAAGAAAGAAAAAGCCCTTTGGTTGAAGAGGCTACCCCTCTAACTAGGAAGGAAAGATTTTTAAAAACGTTAAAAGCAAATAAATTACCACTTCCATGCATCTGCTAGATACTAAAAATTTAGTATAGCTTACTATTTCATGGAATTCTTAAAGGCATCTCAAAAGTTACCTATTGTAATTACTTTTTTGTAGATCAGAAATATGATTGACAATAAATTGCCTTAGGGAAAGAACACGGCTAGAAAGTAAAGACTAAATTTAAATTCTAATACAACTTCAAAATTATAATCCTCAAACAATAATCACCCACAGAGTTATTGTGAGTTTAATTATTTTTATTTTATAAGATCATTAAATATGAGGCAAGAAGTGATTAAAAAACAAATGGGAGGCATAGGCAAAGTAGGTTTGAAATTCTCAGCTTCAGTAGGTTAGTATTGGGGAGGGTCCCTAAAGGAACTGACAGCTGAGGTAAATCCTGAACTGTAAGTAAGAACTGGACAGATGAAGCATGTGATGAGGTAGGTGTCAAATTGGGAAGAAAGTGAATGAAGGAATGCAGATCACTGGTTACAGGAGAATGAGATAATTTATCTGCTTGTTTGAACATTCCTTCTGGGAAAGAAAAAGGGCCCTGGGCCTTTGGTAGATTAAGTTTGAGATTCTAAAGGCCAGAGATGAGCAAAACAATAAACATAGAGGTAACCTAATTCTGAAGCTAGAAATCCAACCAGGAAAGTCTTCAAGGTTGTGTCCAAGGTCAGCATATAGCCACAGACTGATACTCTGGACACAGCATCAATGTATTCTGGTCTGAAAGACCAAAATCAGAAGACAGGAAACAGAATAGAAACAGAGAAATAAAATGGCAAGAAAGTTTATAACAGTGAGTAAGAGGTTTAGATCTGAAAAGATCCCTTTGGGATCTAGGGTTACCTGAAAATCAGATAGTTTTATGAGCCCTGGCAGCCTTGCTATTGTAAGAAAGCAAGTATTGAGAATAGCCCATTGGTTCAGGTAAAGAGATAGTTTGCAATGGAGTAGTAAGGGAGGCACCAAATCTGCTCCTGTCTGTATTCTGATGAATATAAGTAACGCCTAAATGTAGGTTTGTATCGTGGTAATTTGTGTATTGACATAGCTGTCTTCTATTAATAATCAAAACAATTTTCCAAAAAGTTTCTGTCTCTCGAATCCTATAATAATAATTGATTTTGCATGTTCAGCAAAGTGAGAGAATCAGGGAGGCAATCAGTGGTCTGGGGAATGGAAAAGAGGTTGGCTGGAGCTCTGCTTCTTTGGCCCTATGTTTCATTTCTTCAGCCAGAAGACTGACATTAAGACGATTGAAAGATGAGTGCCCTTGGGTGTTTCTGTTGCTTCCTGGGACACTACTAGCTGCTTTCTTCCCTGCTTCCCAGTGCAGTTGCAGGAATACGAAGGTGTGTTCCAAAAGTATCAGCTGCACAAACTGTTTTAATTCCATTAACACATTGGCTCCATACTTTGGGGCCAGACCTTGTATATTATTTTCTTAAATGACTTATTCATTTGGTAAACATTAAATATCAACTATAGTCCTGGCATTATTATATGTTCTGAGGCCGAAGGTGCCAATGGAGCAGTCTGGTGGAATTTGAAACTCTAAAAGACAGAAATGTAGAGGACGCCATTCCCACCTTAAAATACTCGCCATAAACTATATGTAAAAGGTGTATATCTGCAGAATGTGCTGGAGCCTTACCTGTGCTCCAAGGAGAAGAATTATATTATGAGCCATCTATTAACAAAATGATAAAATTCCTGTTGTAAAACACAGTGTTAAAAGGTTGGATTCTCCTAACACTTGCTAGGGAATGGTATAGGGAGTATTTTTCATTCTCCCACCCATACAATTTGTAGTTAGACTCCAAAACAATCAAATCAGGTGAGGATCAATTTCTGAAAATTATCTTATTCAATTTTTAACAGCATATTGAGAAAAGACTTGATATCATGTTTGAGAAAAGACTTGGTATCAAGAAGTCTAAAGGACGAAAATATTGATGAAGTAAAGGTTATAAAGATAAATGAGACAGCCTCAGAGACTGATAATTCATTTCTTCACCCAGCATTTATTTGTTGATCTCCTGCAAAGTATCAAGTTTTATACTGCAAGGTGTTTCCATCATAATCTTATGGAATCTGAGACACATATTTTTTTCAAGCACAATGTGTAATAGTATTTGTTACTTTTATAGCCCTTATAGCTGCCCTGGCTGGTGGCTCAGTGGATAAGGCGCAGGCCTGTGAACACAAAGGTCACTGGTTCGATTTCTAGCCAGGGCACATAACGAGGTTGCAAGCCAGATCTCCAGCCAGGTCTGTAGCTGGGGGCAGGTGAAAGGCAACCATACATTGATGTTTCTCTCCCTCTCGGCTTCCCTCCCTTCCCCTCTCTCTAAAAAAATAAATAAAATCTTTAAAAAAATAAAGATTTTAGAGCCCTCATAGCATTATCTACTGAAGATGAAAAAATTAGCTAATGATTTTCCAAAGCGACAGATAATGTCTGACTTTTAAACGTTTTTACATTTCATCATCTTTATGTTTACTTCTAATCAACTAACAATTATTGTATATTTACTATATGCAAATTTTTATAAAAGAACTAGCAAACTCTTAAATGTGATTAGGGTCTTCAAAAGTTTATTATTTACTGAGAAAGAAAGAAAAAAAGAAAATTCTATTGAAAGAGAGGGTGTAGTATACATTTCTAAAATCCACATATAAAAAGAGAGGCTGCAAGTGGTTAACATAAAACTAGGCAGAGAGAATGATTAATGATGCAAAAGAAGATGAAGGCAGAAAAAAGTTATGTTTTGATGTTGTTTTGTGTGTAGGGAGTATAATTGTGTATAAGTGCAAGAAATCAAGATTCATTGAAAGTGAATCTTTTCCTTACGAAAGCCAAGAAGGTTAATAAAGGCCACCCTTTTAGCAGAGATCCAAAAGCAACTCGTGAATTTCTGAGTATTTGCTGTAGGTAATTATTTTGTAGACAGTGCTATGGCAGCAAAGAGTAGTATTTTCCCCATTAAACAGATTTGAACTCAAAATATAAATTGATATCTACTATGCAAAAATGTACATACAAAATTTAAATTCTAACCTTTTATAAAAAGTTTGAATAAATTTAACAAATGTTAGATACAACATAAACCAATAATAATTCCAATATAGGAAAGTATGGAATATGGCACCAAATAAATAACAGACAAACAAACAAAGGAAAACAGGGAAAACTTAAGAAAGTAGTCAGGAAGAGCAGACTATAAAGTAAATGAGGTCTGTCCAGAAAGTGTCCAGCCATCTTATATAAAAAATAGAGACACTTATTGAAAAAAATACAAGATACAAGAAACACTGTACGTAGGTAAATGATGCCTTAGGATTCATCTCCACTTATGACCTTGAGGAAATCTAGTTCATTGGTAGTGCTTTGAATCAAGTCATTGGCAACTGCTTTAGTAGCAGAAGCCATGGAATGAATTTTGCCACATGTTTAATGCCAAGATCCTTCACCAAATTCGTGGATGCAGTAGTTTTCTGAATCCCCAGATCAGCCTCTAGTTCTCACACTGTCAGTTGCTGATCTTGGTTGATTGCAGCCCATGCACATTCAACACTCTCAGGTGTTCTGCTTGTTGTAGGCCTTTAGAATGTGGATCACTTTGAGCAGGTTCTTCACCATCTTTGAAGCATTCGTGCCATACTTTTATTTGCTCTGTACTCATTGCAATGTCTTCGAAACCCTTCTGAATCATTTGAATAGTTTCTGGAAAGTAATATTCATGCTTATTGCAAAATTTAATGCAGATTTGTTGCTCTACTCACTCAGTCCTTTTGAATGTAATGCCCATAGTACATGCTCACTCAACAGAATCTACTGCCCCCCTGACTAGTACAGTGAGGTCATCATTGTTCATGCATGCGCATTCTAGTCCATTCTCCTTGGCTGCCTGGTTACAGCAATATCACCAAACTGTTCTCCTATTAACAACAGCTGGACTTTTTCCAGAAAGACCTATCTTCTTCAATAAATGTCTCTAGTTCTTAATAGTATGTGGCTGGATACTTACTGGACAGATCTTGTGAAATAAAGGGTCCTCGTTTACTTAGAAATCTAGGGATGGAGCCAGATTAGCAGCATAATTTTCTGAAACAATGTGGTTAATTCACACTTATTAATGATTATTACACATCAAGTACATCTATATGCTGTGCACTAAAGTCTTTTTTAAAATTTATTTTAACATTAGGCTGCATTACATAACCCAATAACATAAAGGGTACTATTAAATGTAAACATAGACTCGTATACGAAGATGCCCAAAGTAAGCTACAATTCAGTGTATTTTAAGTTCCTAACCTCAGTGTATTTTCAGTTCCCAATGCCTTTGGCCCAGATCTGTGGTATATAGAAAGTTAGGTCTCTGACACTGAACAAGGTTTAGGAAAAAATGTGTTGTTCCTGTTCATGCCTTGGCTTCTAATTGAATAAGTCTTTAAGCTAACATTTCTAATTTCACATATACATTGCATTTTGAAGGAAATTCAATTTGAATGGTCTTCTTAAAATTGAAGTTCTGATACTCATGCTATTCCCTCACCAGTCTTGTTTAGAGACTCATGGTTCATGTTCTAATTCTCCTTATATAGCATTGCCATCTGACAGGTGTCATCTTGCCCTTGCTTGAACTAGGCTGGTTTATTCTTTTTAGTAACTGCCGATTTGCACATATCATCTAGATTTAATACCCTAACTGCTTCACCTTACTCTGTACTATTCTGTTCTGCACTCTCATTTCTTTCTCCCTTGGGTTGATCCACACTCCTCCCCTGCCCCCCCAACAAAGGCCTGAAGACTCATTATGTAGTTGGCTGATCTTTCTGTGTTTGAGGGCATTTCATTAGTCTCAGGGATGGTTCCTGTGCCCCTCTGCTCTGATTTCTGTGCCCCACTCTTTCCCTGCTTTGCTCTGTCATGGAAGTCTGGTCTCTGCAAACTCCACTTCTGGATGGTTTTAACTAACAAATGGGAAGTGTTAGCAGTAGATTGAAAATGGAGAAAGGGACAATCCATGGTATTTCTTCCTTAATTTTGCTTTGGGCAGCAGTTCTAGCATCTGCGGTGTCTGGTCCATGACTCCAGCTTTTACGGAGGTCCTGGCTCTTAGCCTCTGTGAACTCTGCCTTCTTTTACCCTCCAGTTCAGGGAGTGTTAGGGACCTCCACACTGTTCATCTCTGCATTGTTTCACTTTCCTCTAACTAGCTTTTCAGCTTCTCCAGTACTTGGGCAGCTATTTGGCTGTATTGAATTCCTTCCCCTTGATTATCCTTCAAGTTCTTGAGCTACTGTTGAGTTTCTGGGTAAGATTAAATCATATTCTGGATAAAATAATTATTTTATATAATTGACCCCAAATTGGTGGAGAGGATAGTTGTAAACAGCACTCTTTTTAGCATCCTGCCTGAACGAGATCTCATTACAGCCATGCACTATGTACTCATTCAAGAGCTGCTCCTTTGATATAGGTGACACGCACCTTTACGTCTTTCCTGAACTTCAGTCATGTGCATTGAATTGTCCATGTCACATCTCCATTTGGATGTGCCCAAATATCCAAAACTCATCATTTTTAAAATGGAATTTAACTCTTGTGTAATCTATTCAGGGAAGAGCACATAAGTTTTTTTTCCAGGGAAAGATGATAAGTTATTCTTGATTTTTCAATAGTTATGTGTACTTTCAATTGTTGATGGGTATTTAAAGCGTGTTTCCTGTATATTTTTAAAGGGATCTAATATTACTCACCCATTGCCAGTACTTCATTAAAAAATACAACTATCATTTGATCAGATTATTAATACAAGTTTCCAAATACTCTCCCATTCTTTGTATTGTGTACTGGTTTCCCTGAACATTAATCTTTTCTCTGCCTTATAACCTGAATGGGATTGATTTTGTGAGCATCCATATTTGACTATGCCATTTTCTACTTTTATCTTTTTAAATTGTATTGACTGGAGTGACATTGGTTAATAAAATTATGAAGATTTTTGTATATCAATTATATGATTTTCATATACAAAATTCATAACATGTCCTAATTCTCAAGAGTGACCCTTGTCTGGCATAGGATATAAAATGTTTATGACCTGCTCCTACTTTCTCCTCCAGCCTCATCTCTCGTAAATCCTTACCTGCTATTCTAATCTCCAGTGGTGCTAAACACTTCGCAGTTCTTAATTGAGCTTAACTAACTTCTGAACATGACCAAGAAAATAAATAAATAAAGAGACCATCTGGAAAGGTATAGGAGGTATCTAGGCATGTGAGAGGATGTGTGGTCTAGAATGTTATGGCCAGATATGGAGAAGAAAGAATGAATTCTAGTAATAACTCAATGGATTCTGTTGAAAAGTAACAATAGATGAACTTCAAGGAAACACCACAGTTCTGTGTCTGAGAGAACAGAGGCAACATTGAGGGAAACAAGGAAATTGAGATGGGAGTTGTGTCTAAGTCTCCATTTATAAAATGAGAAGGATACTGTCTATAGAGTTATTGTGAAAATAGTGCAGCAACTGTGGAAGTGCTTTGAAATAACACAATACCTATACAGTCTGAATGGACTTCATTTCATAAACTGGTCAGACCACACAGTGCTGGTAAAAGTTGGCATGCTTTCCGATTCCCCGGGATTCTGCTTTTGAAAGTCAGTACCTAGTACCTTTGTGGAGGGTCATATCTGCCAGAAGCATCTCATGTAGCTCCAGGTATATCAGTTGGTACTTTTACTAGAAAGAATGGCATTTAGGTATAGTTTTTTGACAAATGGAGGTTTTTCTGGGCAAAAGAGTTTGTTTTTGTTGTTTTGGCAACTAAGTAGCAGTTGGTGCTGGGAACAGTGCTGCAGTGTTTGAAACCGGAATAGGGAGGGTTAGATGAACTGTTAACTGCTAACACCAGTCTTCAAAGACAGGACCAGAAACTGATGTCACATTATTCATCTGGCTGCTTTTCAGCCAAATTGGAGCATACAAAAGAAAACAAACATTATGTCACGATTGGGCTCGATATTAAAACACACACACACACCATGTGATCCAAGAAGACAGAATCAATTCTTTTTTCTGAGATAAAAGTTATTAGGTTGCAAAATATGTGATGGAGCTCTCTGCTTCTGGAACCTCATTCTTAGGGGCCCCCACAGTCGGTGAATTTTAAGAACAGATCAGAAAGTTTTCAAAGTATATAGCTGGATCAATTTGTTTAAACATAAATTTGTAAGAAAAAGATATGCAATAGATATTTCTTTGGAGTCATAGTTTAGGCTCTCAAAATTTCTTTTATTAATGTATAGGGGAATAAAAATGGTAATAAATTATAATTATGTAAATGAAGAGAAGAAAATTAGGACTGTGAAAAAATAATCAGAAATGGGTTTTATTTTCCACCATAATAAAAGCTCAGAATTAAAGCTACCACAAATATGCCTAAATGAAGGCAACAATCTCTGTTAAATTTCTTTCCTTTTCTTTTTTTTTTAAAGATTTTATTATTTTTAGAGAGAAGGTCAGGGAGGGAGGGAGAAAGGGAAAGAGACATCAATGTATGGTTGCCTTTCATCTGCCTCCAGCTACAGATGTGGCTGGGGACCTGGCTTGAGACCTGGCTTGCAACCTGGTTATGTGCCTTGACTGGTAATTGAACCAGTGACCTTTGGGTTCGCAGGCCCATACCTTATCCACTGTGTCACCAGCCAGAGCCTAAATTTATTTTCCTGTCCTTCTCCTTCACCCTCTCCTCCTCCTTCTCCTTTTTTTTTTTTTTTTTTCTTTCAAGAAACAGCAACAGCTTTTAGTTGTTGTATAGGATAATATTTATAAATTACAATCCCAATTAGTTTTAATAAAGTATGATCTTCAAGAATGCTTTAGAGTAACTATCTCTATTTTCTACAGAGAAATACATGGTTTTGCATAACACAAATTATACAGCTGTTGTACGGATTTACGTGTTGCCCACTTCCTGTAATATGTCTGCCAAGTCAGAGTTTCTGCCTGTGTAAGAATGTTTGGCTGAAATTTCAGATCTCCAACATCTGAAGTCTTTTTGCCAAAGAACATGCTTTTAAGGAGTGCACATTTGACTAGATGAAGGTAGTTCCAAAGGGGAGGATGGGTCCTCCAACAGGCCATTCCTGGAGGGTCAGTGGCTATCAGAGGTTAAGAACTTTCCATTCAAAAGAATCTTCTGGCTTATAAAATGCATGTGGATTTGGCCATCCTCCCCACCTCCCTGAGATGTCCTGAGTCTAAAACAAGTCCACATGTGAAACTACTTTGGGGGTGAGGGAGTTAAGAGCATGACAGAGAAGCCATTAGAGCAAGCATCCTGTGTAGAATCTGCGACATGGTTTCTCATTTTGGGGGCACAGATATTCTGCATGTTAAATGGTGTCTCTTGGCAGCATAGTGCCTCCTCACAGGGACTGTGGGCCTTATCTGTTCCAAACTGGGGAACATCTCATCTTCTAAAGTCATTGACATTTAGTACGCAAATAACTCATCAAAGATTATCCTATTACTTTCCCTGGAAAATGTTAGCTTTGCTTTTTGTGTGTTTTCACACACAATTCACATGTTTTTCAGTTTACTTTATGGGATTCACTGGGTTGGACCTTCCTTTTGTCTTTATCTTTAGTTTTTAGTTTTGTTTTTTTTTTTTAATTTTATTGTTGTTGTATTACAGCCATCCCCTTTTTGCTCTCCTCATCTTTAGTTTCATACAACAGATTTCAAGAAGAACTTCTAACTGGCAGTTAGGAAATTTGCTTCCATGTCTTTAGCTACTGACCCCTTATCTTATATTGAGAAAGGTCATCTCAATTACAGACTTCTTTTCGTTCTTGTGCCCCTGAGAGTGATTTTAGAAGTGAAGAGCATTTCATGGCTTTTTGGTATTTTTCTCTGTAAATATTTCAGGGTGTTTTTTTTTTTTTTTTTTGAAGAAGTAGGTGAAAAGAACACTGTTTTTGTTTTTTTCCTCTGTTTAACATCTTGTAGAGCAAATTTTTCACCTTTATCAACTGCACATTATTACTAGTACATAACCATAGAGCTAAATCAGTCCTAGCAATTGTTCCATATCATAAAATCCAACCTATTATCTCTGTATTAAGTTTTTCTGGTTTGGACATGCTGATTATAAGCCTTTATTTATCTTAGTATTATCTTGTAAAGAAACACCACTAAACCAATATTTTTTTACTCTGTGTCATTGATTATACTCTTCCAAATTAGTAATTTCTGTAAGTCTTAAGAATTGGCATTTTAAGTCAATCAATCCAACAAGGAGATAAACCTTGGTCTCCTGATTACTTGAGCCAGAATCCTGATTTCACAATATGTTTCAACACAAAGATCTTCAAAATATCACCTACTCTCCGTGTCTCCTCTTCTTTGCAACACAGTCCCTTTTCCAGCCACCGGACTTTTAATTGCAATCTCTAACTACAATATCTCTTATCTAGGCCACCAGGAAACCCATTATTGTCAGAACCAATGGTTAATATCCTGCCCTCATCTTGCCAAAACTCTCATGCCCATTTAAGAGTCGATGATTTGATTCTTTTGCTCTGGTAACATTTTCCTTTCTTAGTTTTCAATGACTTGAACATTTTTTACCTCACTGGACATTCCTTCTCAGGGTCCTTTTCTGTCTCTTCCTTCTCTACCTACTCAGTAAATTTTGGCATGTTATTCTGCTATATTTTTTTCTTTATTTACATATTTTTTCCTGGATGTTCTATGTAATTCAATAATACATACAAACTAGTGACACTGAATTTATATCTGCAATCAAATGCTCTTTTGTGAACCGCATAGTCATAAATGCATATGCTTTGTTTTGTGTTTGCTTTTGGGAGCCTCATAAGCATCTCAACATTACTTTAGTAGGAACAGAAACATTTGCCTCCACATGTCCCCACACGACTCTTCTGACAGGCTTTCATTATCGTAATAAATGGCACTCTTTTTCACCCAATTTTTCTATCTTAAAGCCTAAATTTTATTTTGGATTCATCTATTTCCTTCATGTGGTACATCTAATGAACCAGAAAATCAAGGAGGATGTACCTTTAAAATATACTCTGAATCTGATTACTAGTCTTTACTGCCACTGGTACAGAAAAAGGCATTTTTATATTTCTTACCTAGAATAACACAGAACCTTCCTGTTGGTCTCCTGCCTCCAATATTGCATCCTGTTTCTGTCTGCTACATGAAAGCCATGCTCATATTTTAAAAGCATTTATTAAATTATAAACTCTATTGATTAAAATACATCAGTGGTATTCCATTATACTATACCCAATAGAGGGACTGTTTTACACTGGCTCAAATGATTTCCCTTCATTCCTCATTCTATAAATTGATTGTCAGTGGCACTGGCTTAAATTTGTTTTAACACACAAAATTCATATCTCTTCAAGCCCCTTTCCCTAGCTAAACCTTTCATTTAAGAAGAATGTTCTACTTCCTAGTAATCCAATCTATCTCTGTCTCAGAAAGATCTTCCTTTCTACTTGCTTTTGACCTCATCTGGCAACCATAAATCACTTTCTACTACTTAACCTGATCTGTGTTCTTCATGAATTTATCAGTCTTTGAAGCCGTTTGTTTACTGATGATCAGTTTCCCCTGTTAGAAACTGAGCTCTGTGAAAGGGAAAAGTATGACCCCAGAACACTGACTTGTCTTCAAAGCCAAGAATAATATCTCAACTCAATCCATTTCTCCCTAAAATAGTCTCTTTTAATTTGCATGATAATACAATGAAAAATACTGCCGCAATACAGTTGAAAATCCTGAGGACAGTTTTTATTTGTTATTTTTGTTTGTTTGTTTTATAACATTTCTTTGGGCAGGTTTACTATGATTTGGCCAACCTGCTAAGGGCTTTATTTTTGTTGTATGATTTCTGTCTTTATAACATCCTATGAGATTTGTATGCTATCCCCCAGAATCCCTTTTTTTTTCATTCAGACAAATGAAACATAAGCAGAGGCTTCTTGGAGAATGTTTGTGTCAGAGAGTACACTGCAGCTATACCTCCTTCTCTCTGCCTTAAAATCCATGGAGCCAATACCTTAATCTTCAGTGGCCATCTCGTACCACGAGTAAGAGGCCAGTAAGATCTTAGTCACTGGGATGTGCTTGAACCCATGTCAGCAACTGTCTCCAGACTGCTTGTTGTTTGGAGAGACGGGAGGAGGAAGGCAAAACCTTACTTGTTTCAGCCACTGTTGGGTGGCTTTATTTGAAACCAAAACCCTTCTGAAATCAAGTCATTGTCAAAGAAAAAAAAAAAATCACATTTATTTGGGGGGGGAATGGGTGGGTGGGGAGGGGGGCAGAGAAGAGCAGAAAGGGGATGGATGTAATACAACAATAAAATTTTTAAAAAATCACATTTAATTAGTCATCTTCATTTAAAAGAATAAATTTGTATATTTCCTTACTATTTGGTTACCAAGACATGACCTATTCAATATTCAATATATTCAATATTCAGTATATTCAATAGCCATTTGTCCTTTGTAGTCGCTTAAGGTGTTCCAAAGTGTCCCACCTTCCAATTTTGATCTTTCCACAATGGAAATGTCAGTATAAATTAATATTTCTTTGGGCAGTGTTTCTCTATTTTAAGTGTTCCTTATAGTTTCTTGCAAATATTTTTCAAGCATACACACAAATACTCAATGAATTAACATTTAAATATATAAATTAACTACATGAGTAATTCTGAAATACTTTGTAGCTTGGAAATCACTGCCTAAATCTTAACACAATGTGATTACATGTTGATAAACTTTCAGTTTGATAACTTTACACCAAAGAGAGTGTTTTATTTAATTAATCGGGTGACTCTGACCAGAGTGGAGGACTCTATGAGAACTGAAGGGTTATCTAAAATTCAAATATACGTTGTAGAATGAGGTGCACTATTTGTAGATGGGACCCTGGCTTAATAACCCACAGTAGCAGGTATAAGGATCTACTTAGTCAAATGGGGAAATAGAGGAAAAGGAGGTTGACAACAACAGGTACTCTCTACCTCAAAGTGGCCCTGGCTTCTACTATAAATTCCACTATTTCTCAGATTTTCAAACATGTTCCAAGTAGGTGTTTGTTTTAATAGCTTGCTTAATAATCATGGCTTAGCTACTTTGGCAGATAGAAGAAACATAGACAGATGTTTCCTAACAGTTAGCTACAATTAGTTGTGCCATGTAACAAACCACCCTAAAATGTAGTGACTTAAAACAACACCTTTTTATAATTTCCCCTAAATCGGTGAGTCAACCAAGTGGTTCTGCCCATCTGAGCCAGGTGGCGCTGATCTCAGTGAGCTTGCTCATGCATCTATGTCAGTTGGATAAAGGTTAACTCTTCTAGGATCCTATACCATAGGAGACAAAAGGGTCTCTCTTTTTTCTAAGTGACATGTCTGGGTGTGTTCTTGTGATATGGCAGGAGTCCAAAAGAGGAAGTGGACACACAGTACTTTTTAAAACTCTATTTATGGCAAGTCTGTAGTTATCCTAATGGCCAAAGCAATTCATGTAGTTTAGCCCAGAGTCACTGAGGAAAGAAACTATCGGAAGACATGAGTAAAGAAAGGCTGGTAAAGTAAAGCCAATCCACAAAATGATAATTTAACTCAAAACTTTAGATTCATAGGAATTGTCTTAAAGATTGGTAGTTTCCTACCACAGCATCTAAATTGTCCTTTCTTTTTTGTAACAGAAGTTTTACTTTTAGTGGGACTGCCTCCACTCAGGATTAAAAACTATTGTTCCTTCTACCTTGGGATGTATATGTAACCACATCACCAATTACCAAAGCAGTATAGGTACTAATGCCCAGTGGTAATTCTAGAAAGGCCCCTTAAAAAGGATTTCATCATGGTTCTGTCATTTCATCATTCCTCCCTCTTCTGAGCTCCACCAGCCATCTTTTATTATGAAATACTGTGAAGAGGAAAATCACATGCTATAATAATAGAATGGAAAAGTAAGGGCTTGTGTCCCAAACAATACTATGGGGCCACCATTAGTTTGGTGGTGCTACTTTTGGACTTGTTTTCCCATGAGAAAGAAATAAACTGTACACTTTTCCAAACACTATAATTTTCTGTTATTTTAATCTGAAGTTTAATCTAATTTAGTATAGATCTACAGACCTCAAATATCTTATAAGTACTGACAAAGTGTCCATTAAAAAAGAAAGGAATAATATAAGGCAAGAAAACTTGGCTATAAAATCATTCTAACAGGTTTCTTCTTTGCAAGACTTTTCAGAACCTTAAATACTAATAAGCATGTTTAGCATTCCACATTTGCCATTAGGTTGTGGAATCTTTTTACCTGGATGAGCATTTTCTAGAATAGTGTTTTGGATGAGCTATTTAATAGTTTATGAAAGCTATACCAATATACTAGAATGTTCAATTATTATTTCCTTATTATTAGCCTAAGTATTAGTTTTTACCACATACTACTTTCTTTGTAAAAAAAAAATATGGAAATCAATACCATGAGATACCCAGTTATATTGTTACATGAGAAAGGGGGAAGGGATGTGTCCCAATTTTTACTAAAATAGAAATAGGGAGAGAAGAGATTTTCTGCAGCCAAATGTTTGTGATAACCATGTAACAGAGCCTGAAATCTAAGAAAAAGAGGCATCTGTGGAGAACAAACCATACAATTTGTGCCTATTTTTCCAAACAGGAGACACCAGACTATCGGAAAAGAGAAAGATCAATGCTAATAAAATAAACTCACAAGGATAAAGGAAGGAACATCTTCTGTTTGTTATTTCCTGGTTCCTTTTGGAATATTTCCTTTTTTTCATGGGATTTCTTTTAGCTTGACATTAGCCTGTGAAAAGGTGATCTCTTAAACTAGAACATTTTTCTCAGTCTTTCCCAGCTGTAAAAATAATGAGAGTTTCTTAGAAAAGGACCAAGTAGTTCCTAAACATGGCCTCTGAGGAGGGATATTCTGGCTGTAGCATTTTCTCTGGCCATCTTATGAATATTTAATGGATATATTTCTCAATTTCCATATCCATTTAAACTAAGCTTGGTACAGTCAGCTAGAGTATTTACATTTTAAATGCAACTCAACAGTAATTTATCCAGTATCTATATTTCTAGAGCCCTGTATAACATCATGTGTGGGATATGCTGTATACTGAGTCCTTGTCCTCATGGTATTTACATTTTTATTGAATTGGCTAATATAATAATAAACAGTAGACTGTTTTTCTCATCCATCTAAGAGTAAAAGCAAACATTTTTGAGAGAGAGACAAAGGTGCTCAGGAGAGAGATATTCTGTGAGAGAGGGAAAAACTATCTATCTGGGAGAGAAACAAAGGCAAGATTTAGAGACAAGGGAGTATGAAGAAAACTTCTGAATTATAAGAAGGATTCATACATCAGACTCAGGGAGAACATGTCAAGCAAAAAGGATCACATAGACTAAGACATGGAAACAAGACAACCAAAGATATATTTGTATAGTATAGACTAGTATTTTACAAGGTCACATATTTGGTAACTATTTCATAGAAATAAGATATGCAATATACATAAAATAGCCAGTAAAATATCAAAGATTTTCAAACATGCTTGACTCTAGGACAAAAATGATTATCCTTTAGGTTACTTATAGAATGAAAATGATTTGGGGGGAACTATAGGCAGAAATTGCAAGTAGAAAGAGGTCGCTGAAGTTGGAAAGTTAGAGAATCACAGGTTGAACTGGGAAGTTAGAAAAAGAGTATTAAAAAACAAAGAAATAGGGTATAAACAACAGTTGAAGGCAAGAAACATTAAAGGCCGAGAGCTATAGCACCTGATTCCTGATTCTGTGTAATTAAGTGCTGATCGTTGGGATTGTCTCTGAAGAGCCATTCTAGTCTAGATCACTCTATTGGGTTTCTAAGGCCATTTCTGTTCTCTTCCCTTCCTCAGATTTGGTTCCAACTCTTTAATAAATGAACACCTTTCACATTAAATTCCATCTCAGAACCTGCTGTCCTAGAGTCAACTTGTTACAACAGTGTTGCCCATGTATTTTGTCTGTGTTAGGAACCATCCATGGAAGAGAAATTAGTCTGTATCCTTCTCCCATACTCACCTTCACCAGCTGTAAAGAGGACCAATCAAGAGGACTCATCCTTAACCATGGATCTATTTTAGAATGTAAGAATCAAGAACAGTACTCAGTAGGCAGAAGTGAGATAAGGAGACATGAATACTGAAGCCAGATAAATTCTAGGAACAATGTCAGATAGGGTGATAAGGAAGTTAATTAGTGAAGTTGAGAGGTTGTATGTTTGTGGTAGGCAGACTAAGGTCCTAGACTGTCCATGTCCTACTCTGGGACTTGTTAATATATTACCCTATGGTAAAAAGGATTTTGCAGATGTGATTCAATTAAGGACCTTGAAATGAAGAGCTCATGATGAATTACCAAGGTGATCCTAATGTAATCACAATTGTTCTTAAAAGTGGAAGAGAGAGGTAGATAGTAGAGTCTGAAGGAAATAAAGAAATAAAAGTCAGAGAAGTGCAACATTACTGACTTTGAATATGGAGCAAGGTAGCCCTCAGCCAAAAAATGTGGGTGGCCCAAAGAAGCTGAAAACAAACAAACAAAACACAAGGAAACATGATTATCCCCTCCAGTCTCCCTAAAGAAAGAGCACTGCTGACACCTTAATTTTAGTCCAGTGAGATCTGGTGAGCCTTTTAACACAGAGGCTCATAGGACAATGAATGTGTTGTTTTCAGCCACTAAGCCTGTGGTAAGTTTTTCAGCAGCTTTAATACAATGCTGATACCAGCTAAATGGTGAATGTGGGGAGAGAAATAATATACCAGGAGTGTAATTATTTGGTCACAGGGGCTGGTGACCAAAATCTTCATCTGCCATTTAGAACTGGGATTTTTATCAGATTACATAGTATATCTGCACTCACATTTTCCCATTTAGAACCTGAGCAATGTAAGCAACTCATAGGGGTTTTCTAAGCTTGAGTCAAACACTTGATTGATATACAGCATGTGCTCAGGAGAATATTGATTGGGCTCAAGAGCTTGTGTTAATTATGTATTGGTTCCTTCTTTATTTCATTGTCTTTCTTCCTTTTGGGGCTCTTGAGCTGAGCCTCCATGTAAAGTGCCCTTGAGAAGAGAAACCTTAGAGATATTGGGGTTTATTTATTATTGTCCTTGGATGTTTACAGCTCAGGGAAATTTGGGTCATTGTGAATTCTGATTATGTCTAAAAATATACATTTTCTCCAAATAAAAATGAGAAGCAAGGATAGACCAGAAAAAAAAATGCAACATTTTCTTATATATAAGTTTTGTGTAACCATTATTTATCTCAATTGGTGTTGGCCTTCCCACTGAAAAACATCTAATTCTTCATTAAGTTGATAACCATGCTCTTTAACCCAATCTGGCAGCCCAGCGCCTGCATTTATTATTCTCAGAGTGCAAACTTGCTATCCAACATCTGGTCTGCATTTGTTTTCCTTTCATTTCCTTTACCCTCCTCCCGATTCCTTATCTATTGTATTATCTATATTTTTCTAAAAACAATCATTTGAATGGATCTAAATATCTCTTAGCATTTTATATTCAAGCCTCTAGCCTGAATTCAGCCAAGAGATCAGAAACACACCTAAAGCGACCCAGAGAGGTACCAGAAATAAAGTACCTCTATTTCATGTAAAGAATCATCACAAATAATTATTCTTTTAGTCTAAGAAGAAAGATGCTCTGTAAAGCAATACTTACCACATGCACATGTCTAACAGAATGCATTTTCCTCTAATATAAAAGATTAATACATAAGTTAAGGATAATGAAAATAAGAAAATAAATTTGTATTTAAAAATGTGTTTCAGTTGGCACTTAGCTAGCTACAGAAGACTATCTAGTAACTAAAGGATGTCCCCCTGAGTTCCTGAGAAGTTCATGGACAGAGGAACAAGGCAGATACGTGACTGTCATAGGGACCAGGTCAACCTGTGGCCATAGTTTGAATTAGTTACACCATGAAAAGAAAACAATGGATATATCTGAAATATTTAATTTTTAATCACAATGGGAGTAACATCTGTGCCGAGGAAAAGGGAGCTCTTGGGAAATGTGGCCCCTCTGTCAGCACTGCATAATGCAGGAGAAGGAATAAGCAACCGGACGGAATTAGAATTGTTCTACACGTATGTGTCAGAATTCTCTTGAAGTCCAGTGGGTGTCAGCATTTTTAAAGCTGGATTTCATCTGGGATATTTGCAAATCTTGCAAAACTCCTGCCTGCCAAAATATAAAAATAAAGTAACACTTTTTAATCACACCCTCTATTTGGTCAAATGCAATTAATTAACTTCAAACCCAAAATGGTTTCTATCCATTAACTCTTAGAATTTATATTTAACTGTGAAGTAGGTTACCCAGATTTAACTGACTCATGTATATGCAACATTTGCGTAGAATGTTCTTCTGAATTTGAAGTACTTCCTCACACATGGTCCCTTTGACCTTCATACATGCCTATTAACTATAACAGGAGAACTGAACACCAACCAGTTTTCTTTGGCCTCAGGGATTTCTATGGAAAAAAGTACTGAGGTTGACCCTTGAGAATTGGCTTTGTACCAAGGAGGGCAGCAGCAAACTCTTCCTGGTTTACACCTTCCACCTTCATAAATATATCCAGGTCAACTGGTCTGAGCTTCTTCATCTACCAATGTGTGACCTTTAATTCTAACTACAATCATTTTAAAATCTCTTTTTTTAACTTAGAAATACATGTCTGTCTTCCTTTCTAAAATGTATTTCTCAATTTGAATCTGAATTTAGTTCCATCCCTTTGAGACTGCTTCCTTGATGATTTCATCTTGTGTTTGTATCCTTGGTCATCTCCATCCATACTTGAAAGGTTTGTCTAGCCTTTGGTTTTTCTGAATGTCAAAAACAAAAGCAAAACCACATCCACCATCTACTGTCTATTATTTCTAGTTTCAGTTACTAACAAAGAGTTTCTTCTCTAATTACTGTTTCTGATTCCTTTGTTTTCCTCAATACTATTTCCAAAACTCTAGTAAACTGGCACATTTATCAATCTTCCAATTATTAAAATCAGTGAAATTTCTCAGCTTTAGTTTTTTTTTAAACAATTGTTTCTATAAGACTTAACTGTTACCACATTATCATAATGCCATTTCTGCTTTCCTATAACTTCTTCTACAATTCTTCTTCGGCTTGTTTTCCTTTATCTTATTCTTGGATGCTTCCACAGGATAATTGGTTTATGACATTCTCCTTCCATAATATTCTCAGCAAATTCACTTGTTACTTTTTTATTTTTGCTCATAGAAGTTGACCATTCTCTGAAAGGAAGGCATTTAAAAATGTTATGACAACCTATGACCTTGTTCAACCCTTCAATCATAATATTTATATTCATTGAGTATCTTTTATGACCCAGGCATCATAGCAAGTATATTATGTTTCATCTAATATGTAGTGAATTGAAACATAAACTCAGTCTGTTTAATTCCAGAATTCATGCTTTTAACAATGACATTATGTATGTATAGACATTCCAATTAATATAACTTTCTCTAAGGGTGGTATGGCAAACTAAACATCTTTAAGTCCCTGACCAAAGAAGCAATAATCTCATTCTTGTGGGAATTCCAGTCTTCTATTTCTATCTTTCCAATGATTTGTTTGTGGCCTCAACACTGCCCATTCAATGCACATACATTTATTTTTCTAGAAACATATAATTTTATTCTAATTGTCCTCCATGAATAATCCTACACATGACATATGAAGTATCACAATATCCCTTTCTTCTATGTTTCAAAGTCCCACCCAGACCCCCTACCTGCCACTCCAAGAAATAAAGATGGAAAACACAATGTATGAACATAGATCTCACCACAATATGATGCTTTTAGTTGGTATTTTTACTTTCTATAAGAAGAGGGAAAATACGAGTTCTTCAGAATCTATTGAAATGTTAACTAATGTTTTAGAATAGTCAAGGCCTGATTTTATGTATTATCCTATTTCACATTCTATCACATTTTTTGTTTACAATTATAGATTGCCTTGTATTCTAAAGGGGAAAGGTATTGTGATTTCAATATAGAAATAAATTAAAGAACATTATGTTGTGAGTCCCATCCACACTCATTGTACTTTAGTTTTTCTGTTTGTATTAATTTTCCAAGAATCTCTAGTTCAAAATCTTGCATCAAACTTTGGCTATCCTTACTCTCTTGAGAAATATATCAATTCTTCCTTCTCATTATATTATGGTAACCTGTTCCACAGATGTACTGTTTTGGCCACTTTAATTTAGGCTTTCATTACGTGAACAGAGATAAATGGACTCAGAATCAACACTTAAGAATACACAGTTGACTGGAAGACAAGGGAATGCAAATAATTCAGTATATTCTAAAGCAAAATAGAAATTATGCCAGATGAAAATACAGCTAACTCTGGGAATGCTTTTGGTTGGTTTGGCATATTTTAGCTATGCATAAATTGCTGTTTAATTTAATTTCATTTTGCTTAACACCTTCTAGTTCAGCTACTATAGTGTCCCTAGAACTAGTCCATTCTCTGAAGGAGGTATAAAGAGAGAATAAGATGTAGCCCATGCCCTGATTTTATCAACTAGTTACAACTAGTTACAGTGATAAAATGGATGATAAGGGATTCTGCTAGGTAATAAATTGAAGTATCTCAGCCTGGTAGAATTCAGAACTATTCACTAGCCTCCAACTAAAATTTAGCATTTCCTTCAATTATAAATGTATGAAAATACACCACATAGTCTCTCTCTCTCTCTCTCTCTCTCACACACACAGAGTTGTTTTAGCAACATCTTTGCATTGTCACCAGATTTCTAGTTTGTCATAACCTACTACAATGTTGTAAATATTTCAAAATATTATTTGTCACCATTACTTTGAAATTATACTAATCAGACTGCTACTAGGTATTATTTTTAATGTATTAATAAAAAGCCATATATCAAATTGGTTTTATATTTAGATAGCTGTATTTTCATCTAATTTTTATTGCATCATTTCTATTGTGATCCTAAGTATGTAATTTTATGGGTTTAAGAAATATTTTACATTATTTCCAGGAGGGGCCTATAGCTTATATCAAAATGTGAGGTGTCCATAGCACAAAAAGTCCAATCTTTCATATCATATCTTGTGCTTTGGAAATTCAGGGACATCAAAGACTGACAGAACAAGTGGGCATAGCTTTCCAGAGGAAGCAGATTCTCAGTAACATGCAAACTTTTGCATAGACATAGAATATGGAACAGTGTTAGGCAGGGTAATCTAGATGGGCAAAATAAGGGCCATAAAGAGGTAGAGTCAAGAATGAGAATGACTCTTCCAGTTGAAAGAGTAGGAGACGTATTCTTAGGGCATAGGTCATTTCTGATGGCATAAAGGAATTGCCAGTACATTTTAAAAGATTTTATTTATTATTTTCAGAGGGAGAGGAAGGGAGAGAGGGAGAGAGTGAGAGAAACATCAATGTATGGTTGCCTTTCACCTGCCTCCAGCTACAGATTTGGCTGGAAACCTGGCTTGCAACCTGGTTATGTGCCCTGGCTGGAGAATTGAACCAGCAACCTCTGGATTTGCAGTCTGGCACCTTATCTACTGTGCCACCAGCCAGGGCCTGGCAGTACATTTTATAGTGTGCAAAATATTTTCCTCAGAAAGCCAAATCTACCCTGGCAGAATCTTATTCAATGAAATTTAGGGTTGAATTCTTGTCTTAGTACTAATTTTTAAAATCATGTCATCTATAACTTTAAAAAAGCATTAAGAATTTTACATCATCCCTACTTGGTTCCTATTGGCTCTCAATGATGTAGTACAAAATGAGGGCAGAAGTGACTTAAAAACACAAAAGATCAGAATCATGCTTGGAGGGAATGGGACCTGAGGGTGGATAACCAAAGAAAGATATCAAATCAGGGTAAGGGTACCCTGCAGTGACAAAGCCCAAAGGCCATGCTAAAAAGCCCCTGCTTGGTTGAAACTTCTGTTCTGATCCCTAGTGGTTTCTAGCCACCAAGGTCAACCTCTAACTCATCTTCAATAAATTGATTGAAGTGTCTTCAATAAACTGATGTCCCAGGGTACTCTTTATTTCCTTTTCAGTGGCACAAGGTCACTGATGGAGCTGAGTGTTTAGTAGACAAGACAAGAATCAGGCTCTGGGCTAAACTGTAATTCAGTTGAAAGCCCACCAGATAGTGCTTTTTCTAACCTAACCTTCTTCATCATAAATGTCCTTATGAGAGAATCTCTGCAGTTCTTTCTTTTGCAACTCTGTTTTTTGTTTAATTCTTGACATGTGTTCATTTGTTATTTTTGAGCTGGTTATATACACTTTTTTTTAAATCCACATTAAATTTGATTAACCACAATGTCAACCTTGTTACAGAGCAGACTCCGAACTTGTATTTAGTGTGTTTGTTGCTTCACATGGAGTAATCAGTAAGTAGGAGTAGCAAGGAGACTCCCTCTGTCTTGGCCTTGAGTCTAGATTACAAACAGGAGGTAGGGAAGTGATGGAAGCTTCTGAAGAAACATTTCCACCATGGGATAGGTTGCTTTACAATTTCCTAGATTTTCATTGTTTGTTCAACTTTGGATCCAGTTATTTTTGCCCCACTCACTTCTATAGCTTATTCCAGCCAAAACTTCCCCAACAGGAGAACGGCTTGTAAAATAAATGCTAATTGCTACCAAAGGGAATTGCCAGGAGTATTGGATACAGTGGGGTTGCAGTTACGAAATTCAGACCTTTACCACTGGAGCCGAGAGGGAGAGCCAACACTTAGGACCAGACTGCTAAATAACTTTTGGATACTGATTCTAGACATGCTATGTGGACCTTGCTCACTGTGACTTCCTGTTCTTTGTTACATCCTCTCCAGCCTGTCTATCCTTTATGTCAGAATGAATATTGGAAAGGATAGACCCTTTCCATAGCTCACTAATTTTTTCTTCTCTTCACTCCCATGGAAACTGATGTATGATGTTCTTATAGGGAGCATTTATTTACGCTGAATTATTCCTGTTTCTCATGGATGTCTCCCCTGATCCACAGAGCTCTGGAAACCCAGGGTGCTTAGAGTTTCATTCTGGGGACCTACTGTTTTTTAGGTCTCTATTGATTGTTAAGTATGGGTTTAGTTCAGAGTGCAGTGGTAACAGAGAACAAAAAATAATACATTTCCAGAAAGATGAGCCTGCAAACAAAACTGTTAGGAGAACATGTACAAGCAATACATAAAAGTATTTAATTCAAGACTATATAGTTCAAAAGGTTTAAGGTAATGAGGAAATGTATGTGGGCTGAGTATTGACAGATGTCAAAAGACTGACAGAGAGTAATCTGACCATTTATCATCAGGGGAACAATAGGAAGAACAGTGTAGAGAGCAATGATAATGATACATTTCTGAAATGGGCTTTTTTGCCTATGGATGTGTTGGGATGGTACTTCAATGGGGAAAATTGGACTCAGTTTTTAGGGATTGGGGGAATTCAAATTCTAGCTCTCCCACTGGTGAAACTGGGTAACCAAACTTGGTATGTTTCTTCAAAGCTCTGTGCCTCAGTTTCCTCATCAATAAAATAAGGATAATGTGACCTCACTCACAAGATTGCTGTGAGCAGCAAGTAAGATAATTAGGGTACATTTCTAAGGTTATCACAAAGGTTGAACTGGAAATTGATATTTGGTCACTGCAGGGGCAATTATCTTTCTTCTTGTCTCACAGCCTCATGTAATTTCTTTTCAGTTGTTGAATGAAGAGGTACAGGGTGACAGAGACAAAAGAGTGAGCAGGCAGGTAGGGGAGCACATTCTCTGGAGAGATAATCATATGGACGGTTAGGTGAGCCCTCTTGTAGGACACCGGAAATAGTGGCTGGGAGTTCC
Organism: Noctilio leporinus; assembly: GCA_004026585.1. NCBI lineage: Eukaryota > Metazoa > Chordata > Mammalia > Chiroptera > Noctilionidae > Noctilio > Noctilio leporinus. Next base: position 106,811 of record PVIW01002444.1, read on the forward strand.
AAAGAATATACCTTTATGTTTCAGTTGTGGCCCCTTGTTTCTTAAATTGGCTTCAATAGGCTCTCGTTATTATGGCTACACATATATGACTTAATCCCTCTTTCAGTGTGATAGTCTATGTTTTTTTTTTTTTTTTTCCTCAGAGAAAATACCCTGTACCCCGCATGTACTAAATTTCTTTAAGGCCAAACCCAAATTCCATGTTTTTCTCTTATTTTTATCACTCTATAGGCATTATACCTCCGAAGTGCATAACTTATTTTTGTTCATTAATTCATACCTTAATTCAACAGAAATCCCTTAGCACCTGCCATATAACAGGCAGATACCAGAGACATAAAGGTAAACAAGACCATCAACACTCCGCTCCAAAATGCTCACAACCTTTTGCCAGAGACTTACAACAACAACAAAATGAAATCATAAATTGACACAAAATAGCAGTTTGCATGGAGCACCATGGAAGCAAAGAAATGTGACATCAGAATTCCGACTTATGGAGGGGAGGAATGGTGTTGTTTTCTACAATACAGATAGTTGCTTGTCATTCTTACTCCTTCACTACATTGTAAGTAAGTGGAGGCACTGTGAGTTTCCATCATAACCAAAACCAACCACCACTATCCAGTTCAAAGAAGGGTATTTTTTCTTGGATCAAATTCCTTAGGAAACAACTCTGAGATCAGGATTTACAGGCAGAAATTACTGGGGAGTATTCTTGGTAACAAGACCTCCAAAGGGGCAGGAGAACAAGATTAGATAGAAGAACAAACTGAGCTGCAATACAATTTCAATGGTGACCTCACACATCTCCTAGATGTGAGTTGGCTCTTCAGAGATGTCTCGCTTTGAGGCAAAGAGAACAGGCCATTTGGATCCTTGCATGGATGATCTATTGGATAGGGCTGGCCTGTGTAGAAGGCCTAGAGACCAGGCCCACGAACTCCTTTAACCGAGGCAATTCCCAGAAAAATAATCAGCTGTCAGTTTATCGGCAACTTCTACTCACAGCAGCCTAGCAATGAGTGCCACATGCTAAAGGAGGGACCTGGGTGCCATGTCACACAGCTACTGCAGCGCCCTGCACATGCCAGCTGCTCAGTATCTACTAGTAGAAGTTCATTTTTATGCATTAGCATTCATTCCTCTAAAATTTTACTCTTTCAATACCAGTGTGCAGAGTCTTACCTGAGCACTAGATTCTTGGTTATTTTCCGAACTTGAGCTCGGAGCTCATTGACATGTATGGTTGTCTTGTGGGGAACTAAGGGAAAAAGATTCATATCTGTATTATGCCTCTTGCTGGTCAGTGGACAAATACCTTCCTTCCTGTATCATTCAGCAATTGGACTTTTAATTAAGTCATGATCCCAAAGAAATCAATTATGATCAATACATTTGAAGTTGGCTGACAACAAAGATAACAGTTAAAGGGAAATGGCGTGATATGCTAATGAGTTGGGAGTTGCTTGAATGGGGCCCAAGTTAGAGCAAATGGTAACTCTTCCCAAAAATCTAAATCAAAAAGAGTTTTCTCTGGTAAAGACAGTTTAATCAAAACAAAATCAAACAAGAAAAGCAGCCAATGAATCTGTTGAGTAAGAAAAGAATAGATAGACTCGATGCCAAACTAGCTAGCTTAATTCACTTTATTGGAAAGTCTAGACCCTCTTCTGTTGGAAGAGGATCCAAAATCTCTAAATAAATGTCCACCTCAATCAGTACATAAACAGGTATCTGTTTCACATTTTGGCAAAGGCTTAGCCAAGTGATTGCTGGTTTGCAGTTGTCCAAATGGCTGGCTTACTGAATATAATAACCTCAACCCTATTTGAGAAAGTTTGCTGACAGTTGACTTGGTTTCTAAACTTTCAAACTCCCAGAAAATACCACCAGGAGAACACTCTTTCACACGAGGATGGGGCAATCTGGCCCAGGGGGTTAGAAGGCTGTGGGCCAGTTTTCACTGCGTTATTACATGTGGCAATTAGGAGAGGGGATTGGTGGAGAAGCTATTCATGATCCGTTTGAAGGGATCATGGGAAGCTTGGTCATGTCTATTCTTGCCTCAGCTTCTCCTTCTATGACTTGAGGATGTATCCCCTGCTACCTCCTTCCAAGTAGGATGACCCACAAAACAGGTTTGGCTAATCTATATGAAGTTTAGGCTAGAAGAAGTTAGGCTATTTTCTTCCAGTTTCTAGAAATAATTGAACTTAGGGTCCTGAAACTCCCCCTACCACTACCTGATTCTTCTCTCCTTCCCCCTTGCTCTCCCTCACTCCCCTCTGCATCTGGAGGTAGCCATGTGATCCACCTTTTATGGATCGGTATTATGCCAGAAAAAGAACAGTCCAGAGAACTCTAGTTTGTAGAACTGTCTTTATCGTTTTCAAGTGGAACTCTTCATAGCTTTCAGGCCCTGACCCTAGTTATACTTGCTGTGATCACACAATACAAACTTTAGTTCTAAAACTTAGCAGTAGGCACATGGTGTAGTAGCTATCACACAGCACCAAGCAATTAGAAGTGTTCCAACCACAACCTTGCTTTCTGCTAAGCAATAGACAAAATACTTAAATACTTGGGGCTCTGTTTTGTCCCTCTTGAAAATGAGGGTTATAATGGTACTTAGGAGTTTGATATGTGAATTATGTGCAGGTGTTCATGTCAACTTCTCAGCATTTCAGCACACAGTATAATTACTCAATGGATAATAGCTATCATCATTACAGAATGATCTTTATTAAGAGGACAGGGAGGCAAACAGCACAGAAGTAGGAAAAAAATGAACCCACTGGCAATTCCTTTCCACTGTTCTCCTGCTACTGAGACTGGTTGACAGGAGAAAGTCAGTATACAAAGCGTATTTTATATGGAAACACTTCAAAGATGAGTGGAGGTGAGAGACAGTCTATTGTAAAGTGGACACTATAGATCTGTATTAGCATCCATTTTGTACCATACCAATTAATGGTCGTAACAGTCTCAATACAACCGTGCCTGCCTCTTATTAGAGTTTTGTGCTAATGAATTAGGCAGAAATGTAATCCCTATGGAAGAACCTTGATTTTATCTTATTTGATCCTTCTGTTTCTTTTCTGAAAAACTCAAATCACTTCAAAAATTGCACCTCTTTCTGGTACAAAGTTCAAAAATTAACATGGAATTTGTATAAAATATGTACATAAAGCTCCATAATACTAAAAACTTAAAAGCTTTCCCCAAATGACATCTTCCTTTTTCTTTCTCACCTTTTCTGATATTTGGTGAAAAGTAGCATCCTGGTTTCCTTTTTTCCTGTTGCTAAGTTATCACCTTCAAAAATATGGGTATATATATTTTCCCTTATTTTTCTCCCCAGGATAGGGGTATTTATGGGTAATGGCTGCTGACACAGTGAACTGGGTAGATAAGGCAGTGTGTGAGGTCAGGAGAGAGTGTGGTGTCACGAGAGCTGACTTAGCTGTGGGATGAGACCTGCCCACTATCCAGGCAAGAAAAGGCTACAAGATTCCTACTTACTCCTGCTCCAAATTTTCTAGAAAGCTATACAATGCCAACATCTCTTAGGAAAGAAGCATAGGAAGTCTTTGCTTCCTTGGAGACTCAGATCACTCAAAAGGTGCTGCAGGGCCATATTTTCTGGAAAAAAGAAAAGAGAGAGAAAAGCTTGCTTTAAAGGTATTGTTTTAGAGGCTGTAATTTCCCCGTTCGCTGCCTGTCCAGGTATCAGCCCTAATCACTTAACTAAACAGAACCATTTATAAGGCCAGGGAAAAGGTAGGCATTAAAAAAAAACAAAAAAAAAAACTTTTTCTCCCTTAAATCTCACATTCATCTCTTAGAAATTTCATCAGGATACAAGAAGAGACTTAGTTTCTCAGTGAATCAAATACCTCTCACAGGATTCTGAGACCCAGGAACTAAGAGTCAATGTGATATTAAAATTTGAAATCTTCTGGTTGAGTCAAAAGCATCTACGTATGAGCCAGATGCAGCAGTAAAGAAAAGCAAATGATGCTGCGTAGGACCCATGATAATATGCTTTGTGTTAATGAGACAGAAGCAGTTCTAAATTCTGCTCTCAGGCTGGAAAGCATGAGGTTCTCATTATCACTCAGAGGTTGGGGCCTATGAGGAAGGTAGAGCAGATGGGCTTGGAGAGGCAAATTTAAATACTGAGCATGGTAACCTAGTGCAGAAGCAGCTTCCACAGTGAGTTGTGAAGGGTATTTCTTATTTCAACTAGAAAATGACTTACAAGCAACTAACCAATTGACACTTTTCCTCTGACGGATGCAAACCCTTGTTAATCTTCATTCTCATGCAGAAAAGAGAGTACGAGCTGTTCTGGATCTTATTCCATAGAATCAAGTACAATGTTCCTCAGTATTTACTAGGAATTGGTTCCAAGACCCTTCCTCCTGGAGATACCAAAATCTGATGATAGTCAAGCCCCTTACATAAAATGATGTATTTGCGTATAACTTTATACCCATCCTCTGGTAAACTTTAAATCATCTCTAGATTACTTAATACAGTGAAAATGCTATGTAAATTGTAACACTATATTGTTTAAGAAATAATGACAAGAGGCCCTGGCTAGTAGCACAGTGGATAAGGCGCTGGCCTGCGAACCCAAAGGTCGCAGGTTCGATTCCCCAGCCAGGGCACATAACCAGGTTGCAAACCAGGTCTCCAGTCAGGTCTGTGGCTGGAGGCAGGTGAAACGCAACCATACATTGATGCCTCTCTCCCTTCCCCTCTTTCTAAAATAATGAAATAAAATCTTTTAAAAAAATGTTAAAAAAAAAAAAAAAAAAAGAAATAATGACAAGGAAGAAAAGTCTGTACACATTCAGGCCAGATGGAACCATCCTGGGACTACCTACATAATACACGTCAACAATGATGCAACATTTTGGGGGGGAATATTTTGAATCTTTCATTGGTTGACCTCACAGATGCAGAACCCATGGATCTGGAGGGCTGACTGTACAAGCAGAAGTTGTGAGGAGAAAACTCACATCACAAGAGAATGAACAGCTTTCATTGCTAATGCGGTGAGGATAGTGAGATCACAAGAGCAAGTCAGTTTACAATGCTTAAGTGCTAATTGGCAAAAGCTGGTTCACAATAAACTGAGGGATCATTGCAACAATATACAAGGAGGTGAAAAACGGTAGGAAACCTTTTTAAAGGGCAAAAGATCTAAATTGAAGCATAGCTGTAACTTTATTAGGATTTGAGTACATCTTGAAGAGGCTATTCTTTTTTATTCAGATTCCCCATTCTCCCTTTTCCACAGTATTCTTCTTAGCCTGAGTGGCTCTGTAAGTTTAGTGGATACTTAATTAACAGTGTTTGTGTTTTAATACAGTTAAAATGGAAGTTGACCCTTCCTGGGGGTATAGATAAAAAAACAGGCCAACTGATCTCTAAATACTAAGTATCTTAGGGTAAGTTCTTAAGCTCCTTGGGTAAAGGGTTAGGTCTTCTTTATCATTCTAACCAGAATTCTTTGCATATTTTGGATTCTATAAATATTTGTTTAGTTAAATTGACGTTTCTTACTCTTGTAGTAAATACGTGAAAACGTTAATTTTCTTCTACAGTGAAATGCTTAAACCTGACAGTTCACTGCATGGTACAAGAAATCACTAAAAAAGCCTCTTTGATCAAAGTTAATGTTTTGATTTTCCTCACAGCCTTACATTGTAGCAGTGACATGTAGTCTTTAGGCTTCAGACATTTCCTATTCCATCATGATAACCTTGACTGTCATGATGACCTTGAACAGAATAGGCTAGAATTCAGATGAGATTATGAAATAAAATATTGCAAAGAATGAAGGGATTTTCTCTAGTTTATATAAAATTACTCTTGTGCTGATTCCAACCATTTTCCTCCTCCCACAGAGTTCATCTTGAGACTATGGCATCAATAAAATTAAAAATATTCTGTGATTCTGACATATTCAGTTTCTTCTAAATTATCATGGAATATCAAAATGTCATGTCTCTTGGATGTAGCAATTAGGAAAATTGCTATATCTACTAAATTAATTTATGCAGGCCCTTAACTTGTTTACATACCACATAATACAAGTATAATATTTACTTATATCAAAAGTTACACAATTGTTATATGTATATAAAAGGAACAGAGTAGAACAGAACAAATGTTAACATTTATTTATTTAATATTTTATTGTTTATACTATACAGTTGTCTCAGTTTTCTCCCCTCCCACCCCTTCACCCAACACCCCCTCACTCCCTCAGGCAATCCCTAAACCTTTATCCATGTCTGTGAGTCATGCATAAATGTTCTTTGGCTAATCCCTTCATCTTTTTTCTACCAGTCCCTCTTACCTTCTCCATTCTTACAGCTGTCAGTTTGCTCCATGCTTCTTTGCCTCTGCTTCTGCGTTGCTGGTCAGTAGAGCTTGTTCATTAGATTACACATATAAGTGAGATAATATGGAATTTGTCCTTCACTGACTGGCCTAATTCACTTAGCGTAATAGTCTCCAGTTCCATCCACGCTGTTACAAAAGGCACAAGTTCCTTCTTTTTTGCTGCTGCATAGTATGTCGCTGTATAAATATACTACAGCTTTTTATATCCACTCAACTACTGATGGGCACTGAGACTGTTTCCAAGTCTTGGCTATTGTAAACAGCACTGCTATGAACATAGTGGTGCATATATTCTTTTGAATTGATGTTCTGGGATTCTTAGAATATATACCCAGAAGTAAGTAAAATCACTGGTTAGTAAGGCATTTCCATTTTTAAATTTTTGAGGGCATTTCATGTATTTCGTAGTGGCTGCACCAATCTGTACTCCCACCAACAAGGCACTAGGGTCCTCTTTTCTCCACATCCTCACCAGCACTTATTTGTTAATTCATTAATGATAGCTATTTGACAAGTGTGAGGTGATAACTCTCCAATGGTTAGTGATGGTGTATATTTTTTCTTATGTCTATGGGACATCTGTATGTCCTCCTTAGAGAAGTTTCTATTCAGGTCCTTTGCCCATTTTTAATTGGATTGTTTGTATTCCTAGTGTTGAGTTTTGTAAGTTTTAAAAATATTTAAGATATTAAACCCTTATCCAATGTATCATTGGCAAGTATGTTCTCTCACATGGTAGGTTTGGTGTAGTCCCATTCTTTCCTTTATTTCCTTTGCTTTAGGAGGTATATTGGCAAAAATATTGCTACATGAGCTATCTAAAATTTTATGGCCTATGTTTTCTTCTAGGATTTTTATGGTATTATGAGTTATATTTAAGTCTTTTATCCATTTTGAATGTATTCTGTTGTATGTTGGTGGTCTAGTTTCATTTTTTGCATGTGCCAGCCTTTTCAATGTCATTTATTAAAGAGACCATCTTTATTCCATTGTTTGCTTTGCCCCCTTTATCAGATATTAATTGACTATAGAAACATGAGTTTATTTCTGGGCCCTCTATTCCATTCCATTGACTTATATGTGTGTTCTTATGCTGGAACCAGGCTGTTTGGCTTACAGTGGCTTTATAGCATGGCTTGATATCGGGTATTGTAATCCCTCCAACTTTGTTCTTTTTTCTCAAGATTACTCAGGCTGTTTAGGGTCTTTTTTGGTTCCATATTAATTTTTGGAATACTTTTTCTAGATCTGTGAAATATACCATTGGTATTTTAATAGCAATTGTGTTGAACCTACAGTATGGACATTTTAATGATGTTAATTCTTCTAATCCATGAACATGGTATATGCTTTCACTTATTTGTATCTTTCTCAATTTTTTTCTTAATGTCCTATAATTTTCTAGGTGTAGGTCCTTTACCTCCTTGGTCAAATTTATTCCTTGGTACCTTATTTTGTTGTTGTTGTTGTTGCAATAGTGAACAGGATTGTTTTCTCAGCTTCTCTTTCTGATAATTCCAAATATTACTATTTAAATAAAGAAAAATTGAATAAACATACAAAAATGGTAAGTGTGCTTATCTTTGAATATTGGCACTAGAAGTCATTTTATTTTCCTTTATTCCCACTTAATGCATTTTCTCAGTATTCTGTCCTGAGGATACATTTTAAGTATTACTACTGAATATAATTTTTAAATTAAAATAAAAATTTTATTCAAATAATATTGAAAAATATATAATTACAGAATTCTAAATGCAAAAGCATTTTAATGTCACCAGATTAACTTAAAGAACAGTTTGACCTAAGAAGTTGCTGGAAAACAAAAATTAAAAAACAAAATCTTACATTTAGAAGGGATGAATGAAAGTTATGTTTTTATTTATGAATGGACAACTATCCTACCTATTAAATAGCAGTCAATCCACAGATTGCTCAAAAGGAATTGTGAAGAAGGCTAGTTTTTCTGGGCAGTCGTTTCACTTTAATTTTAACCCATTATTTCCCTGTGAATCTCCTTCTGAGCATCCACTTTATGCTGCTACACTCATCCACTAGGACTGCCTTCTGCAGACTCTGATCAGAGGACACAATTTGGCATATTAATTCACAACCAGACTGCAAATAAATAATGTATTATTATTCTTCTCAGAAGTGTTTTCATTTCTTTAGCAGACCATACAAAACTAAAGAGATTTAGGATCTAAAGAAATAAGTACATAATGGAAAGATATCAGAACAAATGACCAGTGGTGGGGCAATTAATGATAGTAATATTTAATATTAATAAATTAGAGCATATCAATCTAGTATGATATAAATAATAAACATACTGAACAATGAATGTATTAATGAAGATATTAGTATAATCATAAACATAATGTAATATATTATAGGTAATATTAAATTTATGCTAGATTTCAGACAGTATTCTAACTGTCTTTCATAAATCCACTCATTAAATCATTGCAACCTGATGGAGGATATAACAAATTTCTATTTTAAAGTAGGGGAAACTGAGGCAGAAATAATATATAATTTTTACCTTATAGCATGCCTAAGGTAAAAATAATGGAACAAGTATGTAGGTCAAGTCAATCATGTATTAGAATCTACAGCTTACACTCCCCAGAAATTTCTGGACAAAAGCAGGTATTAAATACATAAAATCCAACAGTAAACCACTGACTTCTCTATTTGAAAAAAAATTTTTTTACATACCTGATAATTGCTGAACATCTTGCTAGGTATAATGGGGATGTAAAATAAAATAATGCTTCAGAGCTTTGGAATCAGACAGATGTGACATTAACATTCCACTAGGCCACATACAGTTATGAAATTGAACACATTGGTTAACCTTTGTAAAGCTCAGGTTTTTTATTGTTTCTTTGTTATTTTATCTGGAATGGGGATAAAATATATCCCTTATGAGGAAGAACAGAGAAAATTCATGTAAAATATTTAACATAATGATTTAGTACATAGTAAGCATTCACCAAAACTCAGAATATATGAGGTCTGTCTGGAAAAACATCCAGTCATTGTTAATATAACAAGAAAAGTTTGTATGACATCAAGGTAACCTGGCAGCCAAGGAAGGTGGATGGGCATGTGAGAACAATGACAAAGTCACTGTACTAGTCAGTGGGGGTGGTAGATGTTGTTGAGTGAGAATATATACTGTGTGGTCATCACATTCAAAATGACTGAGCAAGTAGAACAATGAATCTGCATCAGATTTTGCGTTAAGCTTGGACATTGCTCCTAGGAACTATTCAGACACAGATAATTTAGAAGGCTGAATCTATGGGCAACTGGTGATTGGCAGCTTCATCATGACAGTGTTCTCACTCATGCCTCATGGCTTGTGCAGAGTGTTTTTGTGAAATATCAAATCACCCAGGTGACTCAGCTCCCCTATAGCCCAGATTTGGCTCCCTGGGACTTTTGACTTTTCCCAAAACTAAAATTCACCTTTGAAGGGGAAAGGATTTCAGACTGTCCATGAAATTCAGGAAAATACATTAGGACAGCTGATAGACATTAGGAAAACTATGTGAGGTCTTAAGGTGCCTACTTTGAAGGGGACTAAGGCACCATTGTCCTATGTGCAATGTTTCCTGTATCTTGTATCTTCTTTAATAAATGTTTCTGCATTTCATATTATATGGCTGGATACCTTCTGGATGGGCCTCGTAGATAAACATACTCTTTTAGAACATACACATGACAATGCATTTCTCGTAAGCTTAAAATACTCAGAAAAATAACATGTTTAAAAAAACAAAATTTAAAAAATGAAGACATAAAATTTAAAAATCTTAATCTGACAAACATAAGATAGTACACTTATACTTAGGAATGGAAGCCTAATTACCTTTTTATCTTAGGTTAACAGAAATGATGAAACACTACTTGTTTCAGCTTAGAGAATAGAATTTCCCTAAATTTATTCAAATTAAAAAAATTTATATAGTTAACTTTTTAACTCACCCCCTTTAAATGCTTTTTAAATGTTCTTTTTCTTTGTGTTCAATGTCACACTAACACCTGTGCAATGCTAACTTGGGGGACAGAGCCATTATGCAGAGGGTGGTGAAACCTCTAGTGGGGTCTTCATGTGAAACTGGGAAAGAACTAAATGAGTATGATGCAGCAACTCATCTGCTCCCCAGAGGGGAGACTCGATGACCCAATTCAGCTTGCTCATTTGTAGTTTCTATGATTCCTAAACAAAAACAAAACACGGTCTCAATTGAAAAGTGAGAAATGTGGTTTTCTGAGAAATGTTTTCATGTGTTCCTGCCCTGCGTGGTCACTCTTTGGTAACCCTGCCCAACACTTTCAGCAGCTCTGAAGGAAGGCTTCCCTTACTTTTTGACGGAATATTTGGAGACACCTTCAAGGCAGAAGCTGATAGGAAGTTTTTCAGGTTTTCGGGAGTCATGGTCTCTTTCTTGCCAGGGATTAAGAAAGTCCTATCTTTTCTCTCCTTTCTTCTAAACTAGTTCTGATTATGCTTATTTGGGACCAAGGTCCCAGCATAATGTGTTAAAGACAGGTTGGCAGGGGCCAATGGGTAGGAGGACATCAGCCTATGAGCACCTCTGAACTCCATAAAATATAAAATATCATGGCTGCAAAGAGTCTCAAAGATCTTCTAGGCCTATATTTTACAACTTAAGAAGTTGAAATTCCAAAGAGACTTTTTGACCCCTGAGCTCATTCTTGAGAGTCCAGCCCAAGCATTTCCTCCTTGGAAGCCGCCCCTGGCCTTTTGTTACCAGAGCTCACTGTTTTTTCTGCTGGCCACCAATGGGACTAGTGCATACCTTTAAAATGACCCATTTGCTTATGTATTGCTCTTGTCTAATACTTCAAGCTGACAGGATTGACCTAGGTGATGTTTATATCTTCTAGAAGGCCAGAAAGGGGGTGCTTTGCATAGCCCTTGAAATTGTAAACCAGAATCGTATTTATAAGCCTATGTCACCTCTACAGTTTCCTCTGGACAGAATCCAAAGGTTTCAATAGGTTTCTGAAGGAGCGTGTTACTCATAAAGGCTACAGGATTTGCAGCAAGGAACTATTAGTCCTATGAAAACAACAAAGTCCATGCTTCATTTATATTATTTCCTATCCTGTTTCAAAATTTGTCATATAACAAGTTCTCAAGTTTTGTTTAATGAACAAATTATAAGTTGGCCTATAGTTATGTGACTAGTTGATGGCAAAATTTGTTCTATAATGTAGGTCTTACATTCCTTGCAAAAGGCATTTCTATTATTTGGTTTCTTCTGTCTTAAACCATGATCTGATCAAAACTGAAATATAACTAATACATTTCTAACTTTCATGTACATTATCTCCATTTCCCTCACAATTCATGACCCCAGATATCATAGAAGTATCTGTAAAACAGAAAAGTCACAGTAGATATGGCTATAATATTGAGGAAAAAGTTTGGGATTTCAAGCCAAAAGAAAACTACTCAAGCCCAGCTCTCTCATGTCTCGGCTTTGGGGCTTTCTCCAAACTTTGTAATTTTCAACATTTTTATATCAAATAAATAGTTACTTTCCTTAATATTGTTTTTGCAAAAGTTAATTGACATGAACAGGAATGTAAAATTTACAAATTGAAGGTCTTGTTAGAAAACAAAAAGTCTTAATGTTATACCCATTCATTAACTGAATATCTATGAAACTTCACTTCCATTTCCACATAAACATATCATCTTTTATGCTTTTCCTTATGCTTTGTTTTGATAATGCTAATTTTGTTTTATTTTTATCATCTGAGCCAATTTTCTAGCCAGGATAAAATCCTGTCCATCAAGTTGCAGTGATCCAATTGTAGTTAGAAGGTATTAGTGTTTAATTTTGGAAACTACTTTCAAAATTTTTTTAAACATTAAAAAACTAGTGGCATTTTCCCACTCTTAAAGACCTAGAGGTGTTATTTCTTTGCCTTAAGAATACTGATTTTTAAGTTTGGGAAGGACCATCCCTTAGGCTTTGTGGAAAGTTCTACCACCCTTCATGAAAAGTAGCAATAACTTACCAAATATGAACACAAAGTTCTACAGAAAATAGTGGACCCAGTGTGCTACCCTATTGTTCAAATTCTAGTTTAAACTTGCAAAGAAGTCCACTGGATTGTCACACTCATTCCCTTTTACTGTGTTTACACTGCTTATTTTTTCCCTAAACAATAGGTAATAATGCTTTTGTCTGTTTTGAGTTAACAGTGAATTCTATATATATCTAAGGGTTAACACAATCTCATGGCATTGAAAGAATAAATCCTTTTAAAAAGTCACTTCATGTTATAAATGAATAGGAGAGTCAGAAGAACTTAGAAACTTAATTAGCTTCGTTCAGATTCTTCCTGAATCTATCTACAAAGAACGTTCTAATACATTGCAATAATCCAAAATCATCTGACTAAAAATCAAATACCATCATGTCACTTTCTTGCCCAAAATCCTGCAATAGTTTCCCACTGGTCCATGATAAAGACTAGGCTTTTATTACCTGAAAGCTTTTTATAATTAGAATGGAAACTAACCACATTAATCATCTTAGAATGGCCTCTGTTGAGATGTTAACTAACACTGACTTAGCAAATTTAAATAAAAGCAATCTGTCCCCGTGGCTGTTTTAAAATTTATTCATCTTCAGCACTTTGCTTGTTCATTAAAGTACACTGCAATGACAATTTGTATTTTATTAATTCTGCTCAAGGCATACTATATTAATGAAAAGTTTCAATAGTTATCACTTTTAACTATTGCATTTCCCCCAATTTCTATATTTACTCATTTTAAAACTCATTGTATGACTTTGTTGGGCATTACTATTTTAATATACATGTCTCTTAGGCTATCTTCATTTCTCTAAGCTGTTTTCAGCATAATGTCCTCAGACCCATCTTCCTGTTCACTAATTCCTTTTTCAACTGTATTTAAGTAACTCCAGTGAGCTTGTAATGCTATTGTGCTCCTCCTTGAGATATCAAAAATATTGCCTATCTAAAAATGACATTTTATATTTATTTCTTAAAATTTGCAGATAGTGTGAATTTGAATGCCAAATAAAACCAAAAGTTGATTTCTTAAGGGAATAGCTTTTGTTCACCCAGATCACAGTAGACACAGAAAAGCATTCTTACAATCACTGGGTTTATTTTTCTACTACACATTACTGAGGTCACAGCACCTTGAAGGCCTCATCATTGCCTATTGCTATCTTTTTCACATTTTCTGCTCCCTGAGACATGTTGAAACATGGGCCTCTTAGTGAATCAACTGTATATTTATCAAGGCAGCCAAAGCCTTAGGTCATGGCCCTAGCTTTCTATTTTAAAATAACATCTTTATTTCTGATTTATAAAAATTTTTATTATAAGCATAGCTAGGCCTCTTATGTTTTAGTTTCTACCACAAAGGTTTTTGCTACTTTTAGTAAGAGAGATTCTTCATACCTTAGTCTAGCTTACCTGAGTCTCATGTTTCCTACTCCATGGTTCTTGTAGGAAAAGAGATGATGAATGCAGACATTCAGCTCAAGTCACATCTTTCATCTTAGATAGGTCAGTTAACATGTCAGGGACCCAATTGTTTACTTATGAAAGTAGGGAAAATAATTCTTGTACTACTTACCAAAAGGGTTTTTGTGAGTCACAAATAGTAAAGTATATGTAAAAGTCCTTTGGATAGTACAAGGTATAACACAAATATAAAGAACTGCTACAACTCTGTCATTGATTATTTGGTATTAGAAACATATGAGAAACCTTTATTTCTTCTAATACAAGTATAGTGGTTAAGAGTGTAAACTCTAGAATTTGGGTCATATTGTCCCCAACATTTATAAGTGAATGACCTTGAACAAGTTACTTAAAGCCTTGTGCCTTGCTTTCCTCATTTGTAAAGTTGAGAAAGTGAAAAAACTTACCCAATAAGGTTATTGAGAATTAAGCACATGAATATGATGGAGCAGGTCTACCCAAGCACAGTTCACACGTAGTGCTGATTCATCAACTCTTACTGTTCCATGTTAAGTACAGAAAATCAAAGGAAAATTTTAATAAGTTTCATAGTAATTTTATGTTTGTTAAATCTAATAATTAAAAATGTACATACATTTTGTGTGTGTTATATTTATTTTATTTTAAAAACCTCCATCAGACATAGCTTAGGAACTGCTCAGTTAGAACTTGCTACATACACAGTGTTATGCAACTATTATCCCTTATTATAATACTACTATTATAATTGAATATGCAAATAGTCATAGAAGGATCCCTTTAAAATGGGACACTGTCACTTTTTGCTCTGTGGAGGCTGTTAAATAAGTCAATTTGAAAAGGCTATCTTCTGGAGGATTCCAACTATACAACATTCTGGAGAAGACAAAACTATGGAGATTAGTGACTGTCAAGGGTTTTTGCCAGGAGGGAAGCGTGAATATAGCACGGAGGATTTTGAAGCACTGAAAATGTGTTTCATTGCACGATATTATAATCATAGATACATGTCATTATATATTTATCATAATTCATACAATGATCCCTAATGTGATCTATTTATTTTGGGTGATAATGATGCATCATATAGGTTCATGGACTATATAACATATGTACTGTTTTTGCAGTATATTTGGGAGAGGGAGAGGTTGTATATGTACAGGGCAGAGCATGTATGAGAACTCTCTGTACTTTACACTCAATTTTGTTGTAAACTTAAAATTGTTCCAAAAAAATAAAGTTTATGCATTAAAAAAGTGAAAGGAACATGATACTACAAAATTCACAGATTGAAAAAATAAAAATTATTGGGAAAAGTTCATTGTAATAGATTTGATGATTTAAATGAAAACTCAATTTGCTGCAGCTAAACTGAGAAATAAAAAATGTGAACAAAACTGAATTCTTAATTGAAAACATTTCCACAAATAAAACTTAAGATTCAGATATCTTCATTGGTGAATTCTCCTAAACATTGAAGGAAAAGAAAACACTAATCTTCAACAAACTCTTCCAGAGAACAGAATAATAAGAAACATTTGCAAACTTGTTTTATGGGCCCAACATGACCTTAACACAAAACTTGACAAAAAGCACGCAACAAAGAAAATAAATTATAGGCCAACATCTCTCATGAACACGCACACAAGAAAATCTAAACAACATATTATAAAATTAAATCCAGAAATATAGGAAAATAATACTATATTTTAAGCATGTTGAGTTTATTTTAGGAATAAAATATTGATTAATATTTAGAAATAAATCACAAATTAATAGAATAAAAGATAAAACCATATGAAGATCTTAATAGATATATTAAAATAATAAAAACCTACCACCAGTGATAAACCCATGATAAAAAATAAGCAGAAAGACACTCCCTTAATTTAATAAGATATAGCTACAAAAACCCTCTAAATCTTATTTGATTATTAAATGCTATAGATATTGTCTGAAATATGATAAGATATGGATGTTTAGTATTTTTGTTATTATTAATACAACAAAACAAGAAATTAAAATTATGGTTTGAAAAGAAATATATGTCATTATTCATTTGCAACTTAATTGTATTTTTACACAAATGTAGTAACTGAATATAGCTTTTTGTTGGCTAATGTTAATTATTATTTCTATATATTAATAAAAACAAGTAGAAATTGAACATTAGAAATAATTTCATTTATGATAGCACCAGAAATACCAAATGCCTCAGAATTAACTTAATAAAAATCATTCCATACTTTTACACCAAAGACTAGAAAGGTTTACTAAAAATAATAAGTTTTAAAAATTTAAAAGTTTTAAAATATCTAAATTAATGGAAGTGTATATCAGGTGCATATATTTAAAGATTTACTATTTTAAAGCTGTCAATTCTCCCCCAACTGCATTACAGAATCAATAAAACTCCAATTATAAATTACATATGACCACTTTCATGGAAATTAGCAAGCTGAATTCTAAGATATATATAGAAATCCCAAGAACTAAAAGTATCAAAGAAAATCTAAAAGATGTACAATGTTGGAAGATATTCAAAAATAATAGAACAGTAATTATAAACTATGATTTCAGCATAAAGATAGACATAAAGAAAAATAAAACATAAAAATACACCCCAGACTTTTGGTCAATATAGAGGGTAAGTAAACACGTCTCACCTCTTCACATGACTACAGCAAAAATAACAACTAGACTACAACACAAATATCACCCAGAACTATCAGAAAATCAAGCTGTAAGGACAATCTACAACCAAGGACTTAAAGAAGCCACATTCATACAGATGGATAGGAAGGGTGGAGATGCAGAGATGTACAGAGAGGGGTGGAGAGGTAGGTGTAGAGAGGTGCACAGATGTGGAATGGGTGGTCCCACATCCAGATGCGGTAGATAAAAATTGGGAGGATTACTCAGGAATGAGGGATCCCAGTTCCAGAAGAGACCACAAAGTCCAGAATTTCAGTCCCAGGAAGGTAAGTCCCCATGACTTCTGGCTGTAATAACCAGTGAGGGTTGCTATGGTGGAAGAAACTGGGATTCTCAGGAGACTCCTCTTTAAAAACTCACAACAAACTTAGGACTTATGCAGACTCACCCACTGTGGGATTCAGCACCAGAGCAATAGCTGGAAGGAAACCAGTGGCACATGGGAAAAAATTGAAGTGATTGGCAAAAGGGTGAGTGCCAGGAAACAGCTTACCCTTGGGCAAAATGCCAGAGGCCAGGTGACAGCACTCTCCCTCTCTAACCCTTCCCCACACAGAGCCACAGAGCATTGACATGGTTTGGCTCACCTTGTTAATTACCTAAGACTCCACCCTGTACAACTTACAAGTGTGCTTTTCTATGGTAAGCCATGCTACTAAGAAGTCAAAAGCAGCTCTACCTAATACACAGAAAAAAACAGTGAGGCTGCCAAATCGAGGAGAGAAAGAAATATGGCCCAAATGAAAGAACAGAACAAGACTCCAGACAAAATACTAAATGAAATGGAGATAAGCAACCTATCAGATGCAGAATTCAAAACAATGGTTATCAGGATGCTTCAGGAACTCATTGGTTACTGCAATAGTATAAAAAGACCCCAGCAGAAATGAAGATTACATTAAATGGAATAAAAAAAAATCTACAGGAAACCAACAGTGGAAAGGATGAAGCTGAGAAGCCAATCAACAATTAGGAACATAAAGGAGAAAAAAGCATTCAATCAGAATAGTTAGGAGGAAAAAGATTTCAAAAAATGAGAGGCTAAGGAGCCTCTGAGACATCCTCACACATACCAACATCTGAATAACATGGATGTTAGAAAGGGAAGAGGAAGAGCAAGAAATCGAAAACTTATTTGAAAAATAAATGAAAGAAAACTTCCCTAATTTGGTGAAGGAAATAGACATACAAATCCAGGAAGCACAGAGAGTCCTAAACAAGTTGGACCCAAAGAAGACCACACTGTGACACATCATTATTAAAATGCCAAAGGTTAAAGATAGAGAGAGAAACTTAAAAGCAACAAGAAAAAAGCAGATAGTTCCCTGCAAAGGCATTCCCATAAGACTGTTGGCTAATTTCTCATTAAGAAACTTTGCAGACAAGAAAGGACTGGCAAGAAATATTCAAAGTGATGAAAAGCAAGGACCTACAACCTAGGTTATTCTATCCAGCAAAACTATCATTTAGAATTGAAAGGCAGATAAAGTGAAAGCAAGAGGAGTTCACTATGACCAAGCCATTATTATATGAAATATTAAAAGGACTTGTTTATGAAAAAGAAAACCATGAACAGTAAAATGGCAATGAATTTACAACTATCAGCAATTGAATCCAAGTAACAAACCAAGCAAACAAGTAGAACAGGAACAGAATCATAGATATGGATATCTTTTGGAGAGTTATCAGCTGGGGTGGGAAAGGGAGAGAATGGGGGGAAAGGTACAGGAATTAAGAGTTATAAATTGGTAGGTATGATGCAGACAGGGATGTTAGGAAATGGAGTAGTCAAGAACTTACATGCAGGACCTGCAGACATGAACTAAGGTGGCATTGCTGGAGGGAATGGGGATTGTATGTGGAGGGGGACCCATGAGGAAACATTGGGGCAACTGTAATAGCATAATCAATAAATCTATATATTTTAAAATACCCCAAAATAGACTCAAGTACAAATTGTCATTGATTTAAAGTACTGCGATAAATGGAATGGGAAAAGTGGTCTGGTAGATAAATGCCTCAAGATTAATTGTATAGCTTATGAAAAATTAATTCAACACTTATACCATATACCAAAATGTATTACAGACACAGCTAAGTCTAAATTGAAAGTTAGTTACAAAGCTTCAAAGAGAAAATATAGAGGAAAATGTTAATGATCCCAAATTCAGCAGAGAATCCTTAAACACACACACACACACACACACACACGCATGAATGCACAAAGCCATGAAGTGAAAGATTAATTCAAAAGATTTAATTAAAATTGAGTATTTATTTATCAAAACCATTAATGCAGCTATCATGCAAGCCATAAAGATGTTTGTCATCATAGTTCTAGGAACTTGTATCCAGAGTATATAAAGAAATGCTAAAATTAATGAGACAAATACAACAATATAATTCAAATGCATGAAAAGGGACATAAATAAGCATTTCACCAATAAGATTATACAAGTGACCAAAAAGTGTAAGAAAATGGGTTTTCCTCATTATTTATCATCAGGGAAATGCAAATGAAAACCACATAAAGCTATCCCTACACACCTACCTGAATGACTAAAATTTTTAAAGACCAGACAATATCAAGCGCTGGTGAAAAAAAAAATGCAACAGAATCTCTGGCACAATGTTGATGGTAGTTCAAATTGGTAAAACCACTTTTTTAAAAAAGATTTTATTTATTATTTTTAGAGAGAAGAGAAGGGAGAGAGGCAGAAAAGGAGAAAAACATCAATATATGGTTGCTTTTCACCTGCCTCCAGCTATGGACCTGGCTGGAGACCTGGCTTGCAACCTGGTTATGTACTCTGGCTGGGAATTGAACCTTTAGGTTTGCAGGCCAGCTCCTTATGCAGTGAGCCACCAGCCAGAGTGGTAAAACCACTTTAGAGAACTTTATGGCAATATCAACTAAAGCCAAATATGTGAATACACAGTGGTGTAGCGGTTTCAGTTCTTGCTAAATATGTAATAGAATGCATGCACATTGCACCAATATACATGGACACAAGTGTTCAGTGCAACTTTCTTCATAATTGCCCCAAACTGAAAATAGCCCAAATGTTCATCAGCATAAATAACTCATTACAGCCCTGGCTGGTAGCGCAATGGATAAGGCACCGGCCTGCGAACCCAAAGGTCGCAGGTTTGATTCCCCAGCCAGGGCACATGACAAGGTTGCAAACCAGGTCTCCAGTCAGGTCTGTGGCTGGAGGCAGGTGAAAAGCAACCATACATTGATGTCTCTCTCCCTCTCTGCCTCTCTCCCTTCTCCTCTTTCTAAAAATAATTAAATAAAATCTTAAAAATAAAAACATTAAAAAAAATAATAACTCATTACATATTCATATAATAGAGTATTTAGCAATAAAAATTGCTACAAGGCAACCAGATGGATAAATCTATAATCATAATAATGAGCAAAATTTAAAATAAAAAATAGGCATAAAGATGTTCATACCATATGATTTCATTGATATAGATTGATGAAACAAATACTAAGGTGTTAGAAATCAGAAGAGTGATAACCATATTCTATGTACTTATTTTGGAGGTGGTTACATGCCTTTAATCACTTTTCACACATTTTCAATTTATATACTTAATGGTTGAACTTTTTTTTTTTTAATTTTACTTATTATTTTTCAGAGAGAGGGAAAGGGAGAGAAACATCAATTTAATGTGTGGTTGCCTTTCACCTGGCTGGAGACCTGGCTTGCAACCTGGTTATGCTGCCCTGGCTGGGAATCGAACCAGAGACCTTTGGGTTTGTAGGCCGGTGCCTTGTCCATTGTGCCACCAGCCAGGGCTTGAACATTTTACGTATATGAAACTTTAATAGAAAGGTAAGAAAAATATTTTTAAGTAGTCCTCAAATTTGTTTTGTCATATACTTCAGTGACTTAGAAGATATGCCTAACACTTTTGCAGCTTCTCATTGAACATTGCATTTATCCAGTGTATTGTGCCAGATATTGTTGAAACAGCAGGAAAGTTGACATCGGGCTTCTGCCCTGGTCCAGCTTATTATGTAATATAGACAGGATGAGATAATGAGTACAAATAATAATACAGGGCAGAAAGTGATGTGAACTACGTAAGAATTACAAACGGGCCTCCAGAAGCTTTGAAGGAAGAGAGGACTTTGAACTCTCAAAGTCCAAATCAGTAGGATTTCAACTAGTGTAATTAAAAAAAAACAACATGCGAACACACACACACACACACACACACTTCTCTGCAGGGTGTAATAAAATAACATCACAAAACTGTGCCAAGTGATGGGATTAAGAGGCACTAATTGCTATTTACAACATAGGCATGGGATGTAAGGAAAAGCACAGGAAATAGAGTTAATAATACTGTAATAACTATCCATGGTACCAGGAAGGCACTTAAATTATCATAGGGAACACAATGTTACCTATGTGAACATCTATCTAATGTGCTGTATACCTGAAACTAATACAAAAAAGTGTTGAAGGTAAACTCTAATAAAAAAGAAGATTAAAGAACTATGCAAATGTGAAAATATGAAGGGTATGTGGATCACCTATGTGAAAATATGAAGTATGAAAGTGGTCTGTGTGAACTATGAGAAGCATGTAAATTAACCAACACAGAAATGCATCAATACATTGAGGAGAGTGTCTGTAGTTGCTCTTTTATAGTTTGGGGAATTGTAAACTAGTCAGCACCAGCATGTTTTAAGAATACCTGACTTGATAATCTTGGGAAAAGCTTCTAATGTAAGAATCAAGAGAATGATTTTGCTGGAATGCAGGGCTGTGTGCAAAGGAGAGGTGGGACACAGGACTTAAGAACCAGTCTATGCTACCTAAGGACTTAGTATTATACTTAGGATCAGCAGTGTTTGGTGACGTAGAAAAGGCCACATTTAAGGACCATTGACCTGACATTGAACAGAAGAATAGAACTACTCTAACAACTCCGTAAATAAGGCCAGGGCACATGTGCTTGTATACAATTTCTGTCCAAATATTGATAAACCCAGAGAGAAGGCGGTAACTTAGCCAAGATGATGCTTCTCAGAAGTGGGCTTTGTAGACTGTAGCAACAGACTTGCTCACTGTCCCAGTCTCCTGGGGCTCTCCGGCGCTAGGAACCTGTTAAGTAATGGGCCACATCTGTTCAACATAAACAGGTCATGTACATGACTGGGGTCAGGCAGCAGCATGCTTGCCAGAGTTTTCCTAGAAATAGGTGACATCACAGGTGGGTAACTTTCTCTGCTAACACTGTGATTTAGAGTAGGGAAGGGTCAAGTGTAATTACAGAGATGTGTGTGGCAGGCAACAGAGATGGGGGAAGGAAAGAGACTTTCTTGTCTTCTTTTTTCTAAAGGGCTGTTTTTATGGCTTCACCTGACATTACGATGGTAGCAAGTCTCCTGAAAATGACTTCAGGAATACTCTCAGGTCTCTTCCTCGTGGTGGTGGTGCTAAAGATTGTTGGAGGACGCTTTCTGTGCTCTTCACAGTATGAGCCCTGGGCGATGGGCCAAGGTTGTTTTAAATCTCAGTTGCAAGTTCTGGCTCTTTTCTTGTGAGCATGGGCCAAAAGGAAGTCTAATAACTTATCAAGTTGAGGCACCTTGGGGAGGCCCAGAAGCAGGAACTTTTGAGAAGCAGTTTAAGGAGCAAGGTTATTAACTCTTGACCTGACTGAGGCCCCTTTTTGAGCTACTATCGGCATTTAGTTAATTGGGTGATTTTTTTCAAAAACAATTGGCCTAAGAGTCCTGAGACCTAGGGGATTTTTGTTGTTTTTTTTGTTGTTGTTATTGTTTGCTTGTTTGTTTTGGGGTATTTTTTTGTGGAAATTTTTAGATTAATTGTACCATTGACCAACTCCAATTATCATTCTCTGCCTCAATTTTCTCCTCTGCAAAAATAGAGAAGGTATATTCCTGATGGACTTCATTAATGTCTTTAAAGTGGAAGTTGCATGAAAGAGCATAAAGTAAATTCATCTCAGCAAATTATTTATCCGGCATCTCTTATAGACTGGAGTCACAGCTAGGAGGAGTTCAAGAAATATTTAGGGCTCACTTTCTACTGTCCAGGAGGTAGAGACATGACCTACAAAGTGGAGGATGCCATTCCTTAGAAGCTGAGGTAGTGGAGACAGTGGTGTGCAATTCACATTTCTACCCCCACCTACCATCCTTTTCAAGGAGAGGTACTTGTTCCCCCAGGAGTGTTGACAGCTAAATCCTCTTTACCCTCTACTGTCCTCAGTCCTTGCCTAAAATCCTCAGGGCCAATAAGTGGGGGAGAGAGAATGGAAAGGCCCTGACGGTTTTGGAATAATCCAGAACAATTCTGAAGAGCCTTCACAGTTTCAGAACTCCCCATGTGGTTGGCTATGGTCCTTGAAGGGATAGCATGACAGCCCAGCTTTTCCTTTGCATGATCCCATTCCCTTCACTTCCCCAGATCTGTTGATCCATAGAGAAGTTCCCAGTAAAATTCTTCTTGAAATGCTTACTTCAGCACCACATCTACTAAAATCAGAACGATACAGAGAAGATTAAGATGGCTCCTGCACAAGGATGGCATGCAAATTCATGAGGTGTTCCATGTTTTCTAACCAATAAAATCCAAATTATGAAAAAAAAATTCCTTTATGCTTATTTCCAGAGTCTGCTACTTGGGGAACCTGAGTTGTGGTACTTAATCAGGAAAAGAGAAAAGTGCTATGAGCCTTTTCAGAGGGAGGAAAGCAAATCCTGTCTTGTGAGACAGGAAAAGCCGCACATGGAATGGAAGACGGTGTTCATTAGTGATGTAGCCTGATACGTGTGTGGGGTGTTCCCTGGGAGAAATGGTGGAAGAGAAAGTAGGAAGAAAAGTAGCTATGATTGTATTAACAGCGAATAGAATAAGCAAATACTCAGAGATCAGAGGGTGAGATGTGTGAGTCTGAAAAAGAACTGTCCAGAGAGGCTGGCTATACTTTTCCATTCACAGGGCAGTGCAAGATTGGGATGTAAAGGAGGATGATGGTATAGAATGGAGGGTCCTAAACCAGGCTGAGAGTGAGGTACTAGATCAGAGAGGGAGGGGAAAGGCCTGAGAAGGTGATTTTGGGGAGGAGCTCTGCAACATAGGCTATGCTTTTGGAAAATGATCCAGGAGCTACAACAAGGAAGTACTCTAAATGGAAGATACTGTAATGTCAGGTCACATAAAAATTAGAGGGCTTTCAATAAAATAAAGCTAGTTTGAGAATTCCCTGGAGAGAGAGGGAGGGAGGGAGCGAGAGGCAGGGAGGGAGAGAGAGGCAGACAGGCAGACAGGGACCAACCACAGCTCTCCAGCTATGCTGTCTTAAAAAGCAGTCAGGACATTGACTAGTCTGAAATTCTAACTTACAACATAAACTAAGTCAAGGATGACTGGCTCATAAGTCTTGGGACTGAAACTCATCACAGCCACTTCCTGTCATTTAGATAAATTACTTCACTTCTCTAATTCTCCTATTCTGTATTTGTGGGAGTGAATGCATCATGATGAACTTGTAAAAGAACATTCTGTGAAGTGTTCTGCGGTGCTTGCCACATGAGAAACACCTTGTACAAGTAATTCTGGATATTAGCTCTACCGCTAATGGTCTACATCTTTTCAGAATAGTCTCACACCTATGAGCCTTTAATTCCTCATCTAAAAAAATGAGTTGCTGGCTTTTTTTTTTTTCTCACATATTACCTTCTGTACTGTTGACGTTAAATTCCAAGTATGATCTTCTTCAAAGCTAAAGGAAAATAAAAACACAATCCCAGCTCAACAGGGTGGGTGCACTCAGTGAACTCACTGCTCAGGGACAGGTGAAGAGCTTGAAAGGGGGAGTGAGATCTCACTGACTTCGGTCCCTGCCAGAACTAGTACCTGTTTTGGAATTATCTGATTTACAGCATATTGTTCTGAGATTCTGTGGGTGCTGAATTTGCAAAATGTTTTCTTTTCTTACCAGAAAGATATTCTCTACTTCAACTACTCATAAAATATTTATGTCCTTTGCTGCTTGGTTTTGAGCCAGAACCAAAGGCTCTTAAAAGAGTCTTTGAATGACATCTAGTTCTCTGCAAAACACTGCTCAGTTCAGGCACCAACTCAAACCTAATCCATGAAGAGTGCTGTTCCTCTGCTGACCTTCCAACACCCTCACCAGGTGTCAGGAAAAGCTTCGTGGGCATGTATTATCTCAACACATCAACACAGCTTGGACTGTAGCAGGGCCCCCAACAGATGCAGCCAACAGTTGAACTGACAGCAGCTGAGCAAGAGCACATTTCCTTTCTTGGATCCCCACCTTGATCTCTCACAGCTCACCCAGCACAGACTTGTATGGTGTTCATTCCAGATCGAAAAGGGGCTGTGAAAGCAGCCCTTTTTTCCAGGTCTCCTCACTCCCTGCTTCATGTATGGGGATCTAGAAACAAGGGTGTCTCCAATGTACTCAAGGCAAGGGTTTTAACCATATACAATGGGATTGTGGATTCCGTGTGAGCATGGGGATTTGTCATCGCTCCTTTGTGCTTTATTTCTTATGTGTCACAGTGTCTAGTCAGTGGGAAAAGATTGCTTGGAGCATGTATGTCTTGTGAATCCCTAAGAGAATATTTTACGGAAAGGTTTGTATTAAGTGGCTGCCCAGATTTTGGTTTTATCCCTCATCCTCCATCCAGTTATGACTATAGAAATAGCTGCAACAAAGGTGAAAGTCAGCCCTGGCTGGTGGCACAGTGGCTAAGGTGCTGGCCTGCGAACCCAAAGGTCGCTAGTTTGATTCCCAGCCAGGGCACATAACCAGGTTATGTAGCTGGAGGCAGATGAAAGGTAACCATACATTGATGTCTCTCTCCCTCTGTGTCTCTCTCTCTCTGTGTCTCTCTCCCTACCCCTCTCTAAAAATAATAAATAAAATCTTAAAATTAAAAAAAAAGGTGAAAGTCATATGCCCCAGAATCTGAAGCTATGGGCTCTTGTTCTAGCTATGTCTGCAAGAACTACATGTATATATGATTTTGACAAGTCATCCTTAGCTTTGATTCACTCTGAAAAATGGGCATCATGAGAAGCTGTAGTGAGCCTTGGGTAGGATTGTACAAGTGTTCTGTGGGTTTTAAAAAAATGTAAGAGGCCAGTGAAATGGAATAATGATTTCACAATCTGACATCACACTGCCTGACCAGAACTTCACAACCTTTGGAATTCCATTCTTAGATATCTGTCCAACTCTGCTATACGTAGAGGAAAAAATATGATGCATCTTTCATTACCCTTTGACTGCTATCCTTTATATGACTTCCCTGGCAAATATACAATGGTTTTTCTGGTGAGGTAACTATGTTTTAGTCAATGGCTAGGGCCCAAAACCAACATCTTTACTGCCTTTCTGAGATAAATTCTTGTAAAAGGCTATGGTTGATGCCATGAGGGTTGTCTTTCTATTCAGAAGGGAAAAGAAAGAACTTTCAGTGGGATCCTGAGGCTGACTATCTTCCAGATACCACACTGAGGGCTACTACCCACTTAGCAGAAGAAGTTTACTCCATCTTTAAGAGATCAGCCTGTACGTAATAGAAGCAGGGAAGATTGTGCCTATCCCTATAATTTGTCTGTTTCACTACAGCTTGCCTTCTGTTTTAGTGGACCAATTATTGTAACTGAACTCTATTTTTCTTAGGACAGCACCAAAAGACTGATAACCATGATAACCATAATAAAGAAAAACCAAAGAGTGCTCTTGAGCATAAATACTTTTACTTTCATCTCTAGCATGTCAGCTTCTGTCTAGATCTCTCTCTATGTCATAAGTCCTGGTTATCTTCCACATGACAGAACTTAGTTCCTTAGCACAAGGGAACATGTTCCTGAACATGTAAATACCTCAGGGTTACCATGTTTTTTTGCCTGTGGCCCATGAATAGCTTGGCATTCCAGAGCCAGCTTCGTTTTGCAGAACATGGACTGCAAAAATGGCTTCCCATTCAGATGAGTGAATCCCTTGTCCAGTGATGGTGACATGGCCTCCCTAGTGTGGATATTTCTGAACATAAACAATAACCTCACATCACTCCCATTTATTCCAAGCAACACCCTCATAGAGCAAGTCATGGGTGGCACTTAGATAAGGGAGATGCTGGGGAGCCAGTGAGAGAGAAAACCAGCACAGCTGATGAAACCAAGTTGGTTGCTTGCATGTTTCTAATGCTTTCAAGTATGCAAATACTTTTTCAATGGGAAGTCTATCACATGGTCAGTGAGGTCTTGTATCCCCATTTTATATGGATGATGAATAATGTGAGGGTCATAGAACTTTGGTGCTGCCTCAAAGCCAGAGTGTTCACATGGCTTTGGGTCACTGGATTCAGGATACTCTTAACTCACACCTGGATTTCTAGATCCACTTATTCCTTTACATAAGTAGCAGGCACTGTAGCTCTTCTGAGCATCTTGTCACCTTAGGCCTCTAGGACATGACAACTAGCTCACACATTGAAGAAAGTTCTGTATCTGATTAGGCTTGTAATTTTCCTTTTGGGGATGGAGGGAAAGTATCTTCATTCTCTCAGAATAAAAGAATCAATGGATAGATAGATACATCAATATCTAGATAAACAAAATAGATGTCTCATAATGCAATATAGCAGCCAGATGTTTTGGAAAGCATGAGATGTGGTATAGTAAGGAGTCCACTGTGTGTGACACACGCCTCTTGCTCTACCCCAGATAACCTTGACTACTTCATTTTTCCAATACATTCCCTGCCTCCCAGATCAGACTCTTACCCCTGCCTCTTGGACCAGCACTCTAACTGAACTTCATGAATTCACTGGATGGAGTCTAATGTGAAACCTTAGGCTGAGCTGTGGCCACGCTATGTGCCCCTCTTCTTTGGAATCAGATGAACTGGATCTGCCTTGCTGAGTAGTCACTGAAGGATCAGATGAGATGAACTGTACATGGGAAGGAATCAGATCTCCATGGGGTAAACCCTGCGTGACTGATGTGAAGCAGGAGTCCGGGGCGGGAGGTTGACAGATCAATTCCTCCTCTTCCTTTCTTCTACAACCCAGTCTGAGATGCCCTTTTCTATAGCTCCTTAGGTCAGTCACTGGGTGCTAGAGACCAATATCCTAGCATCCGATGGTTTCTCATTAAGACTCAGAATTAAGAAGTGGTCAGCAGAGTAGCTCAGTGCATTGTTTGTCATTTTTTCTTGCTTCAGTTCCATTTTTATTATCAATGTACATCAACTGAGCTTGCACCCAGCCCCCAAATGTGGGGTTTGTGCTTTTATCCTTGCCTTGAGTTTTGCTTTTAGAGAACCAAGGCTCAGGGCCATCTTAGTGACTTCTATTCCATGGTAGCTAGTTCAGTAATGGGCACATTGTCCTCCTTGATAAATTTGGAAATGCCAAGTTAAATTGCTTCTTTGAAGTAAAATAAGCCAGCTATCAACAGGGGTGTTGGCATTTGCAATTTGTTTCTTAATGTGAGATGAAAGGATAGTGGCAGAAACAGGAGAGGAAGTATTTAGAAGTAAGTTCCCCTTCCTGTACTTTGAAATTGGTCCTCAGAGCAGGTCTTTTTCAAGTAGGCAACCCTGAGGATCATTCTGAATAGAGTTGAGTCGTGAAGGATTTATTTCCTCTGCTTCTTTCCAGGACAAACAGACATAGCCAAATATCTGATTCTCCTGTAAAAGTTCCTCAGAAAACTCCCTTTTCCCTAAACTAGCCCTAAAATGTTTCCCAGATACCTCTCTTGATTTATTGTGATCTAATTCAGGTTCCAGAGTCTTGTTTAAAAAAAAAAAAAAGAAATATATAGATAAATATATAGATATGTAAATAGGAAGGTGCACACCTACACACACACACACACCCCTTAATGTAAGATCCTGTATTCCCTCTTATGTGCAAGTCAATTTTCTCATCTAATTAAGGGGCAGAGTGATAGGGAGCCTGAGGCCATGTATGTTATATTCAACCCATCACAAAGGGTGTGGATGAGAAAGAATCTGACAGATAGATATTCGTGGCCAGGTGGAAACTTGTTATCTCATGTTAAATTTCCTGCTCTTATAGAAAGCAGAATGGGTGGCTTGCCAAAACAGGATAATGGGTATGTCATATCTCTTTTCATAAGTGAGATCTTTATCATAAAAACTGATATATTGAGGTCTTTATAGCCAGAGTAGAATGTGCAGTACTGTTGTAAACATATTACGGTAAGGATTCCACATTTATAATCAGCTCTATGGTAACTGTCATGAATGCCAGCAGTCCTTTCTGTCCTTCTACAATTTGGTAAACCCTTCTGAAGGCATTTAGTTTTCTTGAATCACTAGTGACAATTTAGAATGCAAAGACATTGCACAGCTCATGACTTGTGACTGATTAGCTGGGCCGTCCTGATTAATTTTGGTTAATCTATTGAACAATTTGTAAGGTCCCTATAAGCTTTAGAACACTTGAACTTCATCTGTGATTTATTTCATTTCCATAAGGATACTTGCTGCCTTGATCCGCAAGATTTTTGCAGTCAAAATATTACTTCAATCTTGAGGTTTACTTACAGTTATAACAGTTCACTAAAATATGGTGACTGGAGTCTAGCTGCACATAGTGTGGTCCACAGACTGGCCATGTTGGTATCACCTGGGAGCTTGGTAGATATGCAGAATCTCAGTACTTAATCCAGACTTACTGAGGGTCTACATTTTACCAAGATCCATAACTAATTTAGACACACTGAAATTTGGAGCAGAAAGCTGGAGCTGGGAGATCTTCCACATCTGACGTCAAGGTTAACTGCAAGCCATCCCCTTGTAAGCAAAGAGGTTAGCTCACAGGTGCCAAACTGCATACGTATGCTAGCTGAAACACATTTGACAGTTTCTTTTAAAGCTGTTATTTAAGTTTGCCAGATAATGTGCTATGTGGTTTTTACACATTCTCATAACAGCACTAAGAGTTTGGAATTACAATGATTCTGACTTACAAATGAGGAACCCAGTTCATACAAGTGAAATATAATCCCTGGCTGGAACGGAGGATAAGGTGCTGGCCTGCGAACCCAGAGGTTGCTGGTTCGATTCCCAGCCAGGGCAACATGGTCAGGCAGCAGGCCAGGTCTCCAGCCAGGTCCATGGCTGGAGGCAGGTGAAAGACAACCATACATTATATGTTTGAAATTCATCCATGTTGACAATGGATGAATTCTTGTTTCCTGTGGTTACTATTTCACTTCATGAATACTTCAGAGTTTATTCATTTAGCGGGGCTGAGCATTTAGGGTCTTTCCCAATATTTTACTAATGTTGACAGTGTTGCTAGGACTATACTGGTACCTGCACTTTGATCCAGTACACCTATGCAAATTTATGTAGGATATGCACCAAAGAAGAATTGCTGTGTTTTATAGCATGAACATGGTTGTAAATTACTAGGTTATTCCATTTCCTCCCCAAAGCCGTTGACCAATTTATACTTCTACTAGCAGTGGATAATAGTTCCTATGATAGCACATTCTCATCACCTTTTTACATAATCCAGCTGCATAATTTTAGCAAACTGCTCTGTGCAAAACACTGGCTTGGTGATCAAATTTATATTTTTTTGATAATGCAAATTGAGCAACACTGCATATGTTTATGCAACCTTGTGTTTCTACTTCTGAGAAATGTCCATCAGTGTCTTTCCTCTTTTTATTATATTTTCACTTTTTTCTCTCCTATAAATAAGAATTCTTTATATATTTTAGATCTAACGTGTTAAAAATATCTCCTTCCTTTGTGCAGCTTATCTTTCTCACTATGTGATATCTTCTAATCACTTAAGAGTTTGTATTGTTGATTTTAATAGAATTTCATCTCTCAGATTTTCCCTTTATGTTTTATATTTTTAATGTCCATTGTAATTCCTTTAAATATCACTCCAGGGAAGTTGTTTCTGGCTAGTTGAACTGTGTTCCTTTATCATGTAGGTGGAATTTATGCCACTGAAGCCTACTTCAAATTAGTCCTAAAGTTTTAATCTATCTCAAAGGAGAAGGAAAACAGGGTTAGGATAGTTCAGGGCATCTGAGCTTGGAAAAGAGATGCCCTAAGAAACTGATGTATAAATGAGTTATGAAGAATGTTAAAGAAGTAGCTGAATAAAAAGTTGAAAGAAAAGCTTCAGGTTAAGAAGATAGGGTGTGTGTGAAAACTCTAATATATGAAAAAAAAGGTCACATTTTTGATGAACCAAATGAATGCTAGAGTTACAGCATTGGGCATACATGTGAAGTTTAAATTCAACAGGGTTATGAACTATTATGCAAAAGAAGGGATCATCTGAGTTATCGGCAGCAGTGGGAACAATTTGTTCCTTAGTATTTGCACTTGGGGAGCTCCAGCCTCCTTACTGCCAAGCAGCTCATGTAATCTAAGTGTATCTATATACAGAATGTTTTGTAAAGATGTTTTTTTACTTTATATTACAGGTTGAGGATTTTCTAGTTTACAACAGATTTAACCTGTGTGTGTTCACAGAACAAAGTATAAGTAACGTATAAACATAACAATTTCAAATAGCTCAGCACTAAGAATTAAAACTTTGTTATCTTCTACTTTGCACATTCTGCTATGTTTCTTATTTGTTTTGTATTGCATTAGTCATTTTCATGTATTAGAGCACATCCCAATGGATTACAGGGAATTCTTAATCCCTTAATTTGCAATCATCCAAAATTCAGTCTTCATGCCCTGGCCTCTTTGTTTAATATCCAGAAAGTTTAGAAGGTTCTCTCTCTGTCTTCAACGTATTCAGACCATGTCTGCTGCCCATCACTCATCGCCAGGGAGTTGCATTGACATGCGCACACTGCACAGTGCAGCTCTCTCTTCGGCATCATATCCTCATCTCTTAACAATGATCTCCGTGTTCTGCTGTGGAGCCAAGATGGACAGTGGACGTTCACATCCATACCTTTCCGCAGGAAGGAAATCTAAAAATTATGCCTCTTACAGAGATGACTGAACTCATTCAATATACCCTTTTAAAACTGAGGACTTTACTCTTTAAATAATTGATAGTAATAATGGTGGGAGGAAAATAGGTCCAATTTAGAATGACCCAAGGATTTCTTTTTATTAAAGAGAAAATATAAAATTTGATTGAAGTCTGAGATGTTCATCAACATGACTTCCATATCTGGAATGATGTTTGGCATGCCGTCTGTTAAAAGGCAGCTATTCAAAACATTATTTGTTGAAATGAATTAATGTATTATTGAATTAATAAAATAGGCACACATGTGACCAGAGAAGGAAGTATTTGATGTGACCTTGAAAGCCCTGATTGTTGAGATAATGTATGAGTCCCTAGGAATTCCTGTGAAGATAAATTTTTTTAACTTTAATGTTTTAGAATAGTTTTGAATTTATGGAAAAGTTGCAAAGATAGAACAGAATTGACATAAACCCCATACCTAGTTTTCCCTAATGTTAACATCATACATTACTATGGTGCATTTGTCATAAGTAATGAACCAATACTGATATTAATAATTTATTAGTAACTAAACACCTATTTTGGATTTTTTTAGCTTTTAGCTAATATGTTCCAAGATCTTTCCAAATGACCCTTCCTGAAAAGTGACACGGATTACTTTAATTGCCATTTCATCGGACAAAGCAAGTTCTACAGCCATGTTTACCTTCATTCAGGAAGACTAAGAACTACAATTCTATAAAGCTTATAGGACGCTAAAGAAATACAAATATTTTGGTCAATGTGACTAAATGAATGCTATTATTAATAGCAATATGCACTACATCTTTACAGTTCAAGAATATTTATTATCTTTTATTTTAAGGTCAGAAATAAAGTTAGCAGAAACTTTGGAACAGAAGAACTCAAGGTTAAATAGCTTATCCAAAGCTGTACAGCTGGCAAAAATGGCCAACCAAGATGTAAACCCAAAACTTTTGACAATATTCTGGTAGAAATAGTCTTCCCAATAAACCACAAATAGCTTCTGCTTTCATTTGAGCCCCATTGTTCTCAGCAACCTAGCCACAGGACCCCAAAACCTCTAGGAGTAGAATCAGGAAACTTTCCTGTAAAGAGGCAGATAGCAAAGGTTTGAGGTTGGCCTATATTATGACTCCTCAATCCTGCATTATAGAGCAAAACCTCCAGTAAAGAATACATTAATAGATGAATGTGTTACAATAAAACTTTATTTATAAAAGTAGACAACAATCTCAATTCAGAGCACAGGTATTGGTTACCAACTGCAGTCCAGGAATCAGAAGGAATCTACATAATGATCTGTGGTGTATTTCTATTGTCAGTCTGTGATATATACAACTCAGAATTCACTGATTTAATTATTTTATAATTCTTTAAACATCTTTGTCAATACCTTTTTAATTGTTATGATTTATGATAAAAATAATAGACTCCATTCTTTGTTAATCTCCTGTTAAAATTATTCTATATCTCATGGTAACTTGCCATGATCTCTAGACTAATAGGATGACCTATCTGGTTCTTAAGGAAAGTATACACAGATTAAAGTATTTTGAGGTGGCACTTAGGGATTCCAGGAAGTTGAAAATCACAGATATAGGACTGGGCAGCTAAAACTAGAAAGGGAAGCAAGGCACAAGCTGAAGTTTGAAAGAGTTTCCAAAGTTTATTTCATGTGTGTGAATTTTTGAAAAATATATAGAGCCTGGCTGGTGGCTCAGTGTATATAAGGTGCCGGCTGACCTATGAACCCAAAGGTCACTGGTTCGATTCCCAGTCAGGGCACATAACCAGATTGCAAGCCAGTTCTCCAGCCAGATCCATAGCTGGAGGAAGTTGAAAGACCACCATACATTGATGCTTCTCTCCTTTTCTTCCTCCTTCCTTGCTCTTCTGTCCAAAAATAATGAATTTAAAAACCTTAAAAAATATATATGGAGAGAAATCTTGTGTGGTTTTTATTATGCATAACATATCAACTGATGACAGAAGATGCCAAAAATTGTGCCATCAGGAATTTTTGAAAGGCTTTCAGGTTGTATTTATATAAATTACTTTCCTCCCTTATGTGATCACAATAAAGGAGTTGGTGAAACTTGAAAATATTTTTCATCATAGAAATATATTTATATACAGTTTGTGAATGTTTATATGTAAATAATACATATGTTTATATATTTATATGAGCATATATATAACTATACCTAAAGCAAACTTACGAGTTTAAAAGCAACCCAGGTTGGCATTATAGAAAAGCTAAGGAGATATCCCCATATGTATGGAGTTTACCTACCACAACAAAATATTTCTATAATAACTAATTAACAGGAGTTTTGTTGCCTCACTCAGGACTGTATTTAAGCTCCTCTTATATTCTGATACTTGCCCAAAGACTGAAAGGATTCTCTTTAGGACTTGGTCTTAAATCCAGCTAAGTGGCCTCAAGTTTCTGGCAATTCCTCCCCATCAGAAGTCTATTTTCCCACCCCTTGACTAGGGCTGGGCTTATAATATGCTTTGATCAGTAGAATACAGTGGAGATGATTTTGTATAATTTCTCAAGAGGCCTTGTACCTTCTTCACTTGCCTTCTTAAACCACCGAAATCATGTGGAGAGGCCAGATCACAGTTAGCATCAAATGCCAGACAGGGGAGTAGAGCCTTTTTAAACCATCCTGCCCCAGGTGAATAGCCAGCTGGCTGGTAAAAAATGTGACCCTAGGAGAGCATCCACTCAGCAAACCCAACCCACTGAATGGGGAGACATGCTAAATCATTTTAGCTTGAAGCTGTATATTTTGAAAAACACAGTATGATAACCCCTAAACATGTTCAGTTTCTGAATTAGAATTGTGTGAATGTGTTTCTACATTTATATGTGTTTGTGGATGTGGATATTGTGTGTGAATATGGTGTAAAGAATAGTTAAACACAACTAATATTTATTGAGTACCTGATTGAGATGCATGTTTATTTAAATATCTATGTGGCTACTCTGATTATTGTATCATTTTTTACAAAAAAAAAAAAAAAGAAGAAAAAGCTAAATTTCCCTCTTATTTTGGCTCATAAACAGTTTAATTTTCTATGTTCATTAGAGAACATAACATCATGAAAACACTCAAAATACTTACCATCCTAAAAAATTAATTTAGAAATGATTGCCAAACACAAAACACCTAAAAGTCAATGATAGATAAATTAAGGGAAATTTTTGCAACATGTATCTCCAAATCAAATGTTGATAACCTTTAAAATGTTTTCAGAACAATAGGTAAAATTCAAATACCCAATAAAGTGGAAAAATATACTATTACTAAAGTTTCAATACATTTATATCTAAAAAAGAATGCTTATCCAAGTAAAATTCTCAAAGCAAATATTGACATTATGTATTTATTGATCAGAACAGTTTTTGTTAATTCATTCAAATGACATTGTATAATGCTAAATATCAGAAACTTTAACCTGAGCAAAACAGAATCCTTCCATGAATTAGTCCTGAGCTAGGTACTGGATTAGTACTAAGATCTTGAGATATGCAATAGTATTGAAGGATTAGAGAAACTTTGCAAGGAAATAATAGAGAACCCTTCTCATAGGAGATGAAGCCAGGAATTTCCTAAAGGATGAAGTGCCAGGAAGAGTGAGGAAATTATCTGAGGAAAATCGGGGACAGCCTGCAAAGAAAGAAACTAGAAAACTGTGTGCAGTGAAATACAAGAAAATATAAGAAGTGTGAGAAGAGGCAGAGCTGAAGTGGCTAGAAGTAAAACTAAAGAGCTATATTGATTCTACTCAAGAACTCCAGTCTAAAATTTCTAGAATTAACCTGTAGGCAGTTTGTGGGGGGTGGGATGGGGCTGCAGGTCTATAATGTGCTAAATTAGATCTAAAATCAAACTCATTCCCTGGAGGGTCACTTTTAGGAGTAGTGAGGGGGCTAAGACACCAGTAAGAAGCTGGGGCAGTAGTCCAGAGAGTGAAGGTGGAGAGTTAACACAATTCTTGAGTTTGGAGCTCAGTATATTGATATTCAACAATGAATCGTTTATTTCTTATAGTGGTAGACAGATCTAAGCCAGTACCCAGACTCTCTGACCTCTGGAAATTATACCTTTGCATGATTTCCTCCCCTTGAGTGTGGGAGGAACCTGCAATTTGCTTCTAATCGATAAAATATGGCCAAGGGGAGGAATCTGGCATTGTTCCCATGCCTATGTTAAAATATATGAGACTCCACCATCCTAGCCACCTGGCTCTAGAGACTCCTCACTAAGGTGACCCATGAAGAGGCCCTGTTGGGGGTGGGACACATGTCAAGGACCTGGATAGCCTGCAGCTGTGGCAACAAGAACCTGAAGCCACCGGTCCTACAATAAGACAATAAATTCTGCCAAACACCTATGTGAACTTGGAAGCAGATTCTTCCCCGGTCATTTCTCCAGATGAGAATGCTGACCCCTCGATGTCCAGTCTTGCCAAAAACCCAAATAAGCTGTGCCTGAACTCCTGGCCCACAGAAACTTTGGGACAATAAATGTGCATTGTTCTAATCCTCTAAATTTGTGGTAACTTGGTATACACCAATAGATAATAAATATGAGTATTTATTATAAAATGATACGAATTTCTCTGTGTGGACAGGTCTGGTCCTCCAAATACAAAAAAGATTTCTGTAACTAATTGTTTAAACTTACATTTGCCAACTTAACCTTTAATGGTCTGCCGAACGTGCCCTGCCTTTGGTCCTCAGTAATGGGTTGGCAACTCTGTTCCAGTTTACGGAAATTGCCCTCAGCAGTACATTAAGTACTTTTGTTTACAGTGCCAAAAATCTTGAGTTCTTGAGTGATATTTCTAGATGTATGACTTAGCTGTCAACCACAATGCCTTATCCCCATTGCACTGATCTTCTGCCAAGATGGTAAGGTTCCCAAAATCTCCTGAATGCTTTGATTGACTTTAATTACAGTGAAGACTACTGACATGGAGCTAAATACCATTTCCAATAGCAACAGTGTGGCCAAGCATTACGGAAATCTCCCAGAACCAAGGGAAAGTGGCTTCCAAAGGCAAAGGCCCTTGAGTGGATGGACCTCTTTGTCAACCCAAACCTGGGAAGGCAGCCTCTCTTTGTATCAGATTCTGAAGGACATTCTTCCATTGGCCTCATCCCTGAGGGGCATTGCCTCGGCCTCCTGATACTTGGTCCCAGCCACGAATCTCTTCTGAACTTCCAAGGAGATTAAGAAAATTCAGCTCCTAGACCATTATTATTTAAAACTCACCTGCATCAGAAAGCTACAAAGCAAGAACTATGCAGGAGGGAGAAAAAAAGGACCCACTTATGGCTCATTTCTCAGAACGTTACCATCTCCCTCTCCCTGGGTTATTTGTACAGTGACCTTCTCTTGGCAGTGACCACATCTTAGATATCTTTGTAGCCATGGTCCAGAACATAGTAACTTATACTAGAAGGCAATCTGGTATTTCTTTCATTGAGGTAAGAGAATACAAAATTTTACAGAATAATGAGGCTGTAATCTTCTCCAACATGTCATGCATATTCTGTGTTTCTCAGGCACAACTAATAGGAGTTTATTCTGGTTTCATGAAAGACATAACTCTTGAAGTGGGTCCCAAGAGCTGACTGTAAAATAAGAGTAAGTGGTCCTATGCCAACAGATTGCATGCATCAGGAAGAGGCTGAGTATGTGGAAGGAGTTTACAGAAAGGGTAGGGATTTAAGGCCCAGGACAGGGACAAACTCTGCCTTATTTTAATGTAATGTAGTAAATTCAAAGGAGGAAAGATTTTTTTTTAATAAAAAAGATTATAATTGATTAGAGGAAAGTGTAAACATCTCAGCTAGGAGTAAGAATTTAAGGAGTACCTCTCCTTAAATTCTAAGTTTTCTAGGAAGGTCTTCATGGTAATCCTGTTCAAGAGCCACTTCTTTATTCTCCCCTGGTTACATTTTTCACAAAATAATGTAAGTGTCAATTTATTTGCCACCCTCTCCAAGTGAATTATAAGCAACTCTAAGACAGAGATAATGTATGTCATTTTTTTTTTTTTAAAGGAAGCAGGCAGATTGATAGGCAGGGAGATATGGTAAGAAAAAAAGATGCAAGATGTTAGGCTTTGGAGTAAAAAAACAGCCTCTGACATGCCACATACTAGCTTAGCTCTTAGGAAGGCAGTCAAATATATAATCCTCAGTTTTTTCATCTAAAAAATAGAGCTAATAGTAGCTATTCAATCATCACCGAAAGATAATTTTGTAGATCAAAAGAGACGTTGACTATAAGAGCACTTGGGAAAGTGTAAAACTATACAAAAGCAACTTGCTATTTCTAGGTTTTTTGGTAAAGCAATGCCATTATAAATGCTGTGTTTGGGGGAAAATTAATATGTCCTGGAAAAGCAAACCAACTCCAGCTTCATGGATGGTCATGAAAATGCTATTTCTAATATAAAATGTTAAAGCTAAGCTGAGTGATCAACAAGAGAAAGCTGCTTAAATGAATATCTAATTAGTCATAAATTAGACTATAGCGTAGCCGAAATAATGGTGTAAAAGAATTTTTTCTTGTATGGGAAATTTGTATGACTCCATGAAGAATTACAAAGTATTAATTACAGATGACTGTGTATACACGTGTGTACCTGTGTGGGCTCACAGAGATGTGTACGCAGAGACATGTAAACAAATATGGTAGATTACAGAGTGCTTTTTTTATTTTTGCTTTTCTTGTTAAATGAATAGTTCACAGGTTCCGAGCGACAGACGCACTTGCTTGTGCACCTTCCGTGCCTGTTAATTCTATAACTGTGTCCCAGATGCAGGAGAGACCGGGATAGGAGGCAGCTATCATCTTTGGCTTCTGTGCAGAAGGGAGATGTTTGCAGACGTGAACAAGGGGGAGGGGACGGCTGCTGTGGATGCAATCACATCCTCTCCTGCAAAAATATGGCTGCGTTGTGAACCTTTGTTGAAGAGTAAAGGACTATATCCTGGTGTAGGAGAGGTGGGAGAGTGGCAGAGTCTCCACTTCTCCTGTGAGTTGCCTGGCGGGGCTCTCAGACTAACCCTGCAGAGCAGAGGTGGACGGAGCCCTGGGGCAGAAGCCACCTCTCAGCCCACAAATAGCGGGTTGCATAAAGCTGTTTATTTCCTAACCTGCATGGAGTGACTGTTTCTTCCGGCTCTGCAATGGCATGTTTCCATGAGTATGGAAATACAGTATTTTGGCCCCAGGCAGTCTGTCTAAGCCTTTGCAAGGGGCTACCTGGGGCAGGCAGATCAAAAGGGAAGCTATAAGGTGTTGCCTTATGTACTAGGGTTTACTAACTAGTTCATATATGTCCACCTTGTGAGTTCAAAAAAATAACATCAGAGGTTTTATGTACATGTGGAAAAGAGGCCTAAGGAGGTGAAATAATTAGGAAACAGTTGAAAAGAATTTACACCCAGGTATGTCTGATTCCAATGACAGTGTTTTTCCCAGGAATCGTTTCCATGTTCCTGAGCTTGTTTTACATAATTTTACTCATCAGGACAGATGTCTGTCTTGCATATGTACTGGAATGTGTTAAATAAGTATCTGTTTAAGGAAAGGAGGAATGAGAGAGACAGACAGAGAAATAATAAGAACTTCTGAACCAGGCAAGCCCCACTAAAATAAAAATGAGGAAAGAAAAGAGAGAGGGGGAGAGAGAAGGGGAAAGGGTAAAAAGGGATAGGGGGAAGAAGAAGAAAGGAAGGAAGAAAGGGAGAGAAACTGAGATTTTAGGACAGTCATGTTTCAAACATTTCTTCAAAAGAAATGGGTGGATAAACCGAAGTGGAATTTGTCTAGTTGGTCAGTACTTTTCACATAGGTTTGATGTCGGATTCTTCCCCTCTTCTAATGGGGTCTGTGGTGGGAGGCCAAGGGAAAGACTGGTGATTGTATTCAATTATGTTCAAAGAAAGTTATAGGATACTCAGCAGATGTCAGGCTTGCAGCTGGGATCCCGTAGCAAACGCTGCTGCGCTCTCCCGCCTTCTGCATTATTGCCCCAAAGCGGGTCCCAGAAAATGCCCAGCAGACACGCTGGCTGGGACCTAGTGAGAAAAGATAACAAATCTTAAGGAAACATGTTGCCTATTATTCCTCCCAGTGAGAGCTGCCAGGGTGTACATTGAGCAGGCCTCTGGCAGATACAGGACACAAAGGGCCTTAATGCATCCCACACACAGATGTCATTTGCAATCTGGGGCAACAAAAGGGATGGAAGCCTTGGAAGGTAGGCCTTGTTTCTTGATACTGTATATCCCAGGGAAGACAAATAACAAACACACAGTTTGCTTTCTCGAGCGCTGCAGGCATCCAAAAGCAGCCCGTTGACTGCAATTAGGATCCCCCAGCTTTTAAAAGCCCGCCCTCTCTGCAGGCAAGGGGGATGCAGCCCCGGCATGTTTCAGATTTGCCATGGAGCAGCCTCGCTAAAGGAGATGACAAGGGAGAAGCCCCTAATGATTTAAAATGCACAGCTGCCTCCAGGGGGGTCCCCACCGCTGCCTCCCAGATAGAACAGACTAGTTGCACACTTGGTAGGGGAAAAAAGGAAGATAATCTTTCTAGTCCTATCAAATGAGGTCCACCTAAGAGGCCACCTATACAGGGCTCCCTGACAAGCTAATATTTCCTGTACTTCTCCACCTGAAGGCTGCCTCTCATGAAAGCTCTCCTAGAACAGAACAAACCAGAAATTCTGGGGAATTAATGCTGAGAGGTTTAACCTCAGTGGGTGAAGAGTAGGATGTGTGGATAAATGCCCCAGGGCTCATACAGGTGGTGCACAATATTGTATTCTGCATCTCTCCATGTGTCCCTAGCAGAATTGAGCCTCAGATGTCCCAGTATCAACTATGTCACACATAGCCCACTCATTTTTGCATTTACCATTGGTTTTCCTTCTTTCCCAATTTCCCCTCTCTATGTCTTCACCTTGATTTCTGAAATTATATTCCAGATAAACCACCAGCACCAAAATCCTTATCTCAGGCTCTTTTGAGGGAAATTGAGTTTGGGAAGTTAGCCAGGAGACTTCAGGATCTCTCTCAATACTACCATTTACAAACTTTAGAGGACTCCTTGTTGCTTATGGAATAAGTAGAAAAGCCTGTGGGTGACACCTATAATTTTTCTTACTATAATGCTAAACTAACATGTAGACACATGTATAAGCCTTCCTTCTCCACAACACATTTCAGAATACTCTGTATAATTTTCTTATTTTAATCCTTAATATATAATCTTCCTTCTATATGAATTCCTCACTTAAAAGATATATATTTTTATACATCTTTTTTCTGCTTTGCCTTCTTTGACTTTTTTTCAATGATTATTTTTACACTACAAAAATAGAATAGGATGTCCTCTTTCTGAGGTACCATAACATTTTGTGGGTACCTTAGTTAAAAGCATTTCAACTTTTCACCACTAACCTGTGAGCAACTTCATAGTAGACACTGTCTTTTTTCAATCTTTGAACTCCTAATTTCTATCACAGCCTGACAAGTGAGAGATGCCTAATCAAAAATATGTTGCTTGAGCACTGGCTGATAGCACAGTGGATAAGGTGCCGACCTGTTAACCCCAAAGTTGCTGGCTCAATTCCCCAGTCAGGGCACATAACTAGGTTATAAGCCAGGCCTCCAGCCAAGTCCTTAGCTGGAGGCACATGAAAGGCAACCATACATTGAAAAATATATATATATTGCTTGAATATCTAAAGGAATAAAATATCACTGTTTCATTTTCAAGGACAGAAGTTTGATGATTCTGCCTCTTCCCTCTCCCATTCTAGGTAAGGGTATTGAAATAATAGAAATTTTCATTCCAGGTTATCTAGGAAATCAATAATTTTTTTTCAAGAATAGATAAAATAAAAAATATTATAATTTACCAGACAGAGTGCTTGATTGAAATTTTTGGTCTGTGGCTCCCTTTCAGAGCAGACATTTAAAAGTGTAATGTATTCCATACTGGGAACCAACACAAGGAAAGGGAGTGACCATGCAGTGAACTGGGTACATTGGATCTGGTAAAATGATGGGAGATTGAGAACCACAGGACCAAAATTCAGCTACTGGTTTTCCTAGAGGTCTTAGTCTAGTCACTTAAGGTTTCTGCCTTTATATCTATATGATGAAAATAATATTTAACTTATACTCTCTTTTGAGTATTTGAATGAAATATTATGTTCAGAGATACTTTGCAGAATGTCATGTGACTACACATACATGTATATTACATGTGTCTCTGTATACACATATGTACTTATTTATAATTCTAAAAATTTTAATTTTAATGATAAAAGCTATATGTAAAATAGGCATTCAGAAACCAAAATTAATACCATCAGATGCAACCTAGAGGTACAGGGCTTGATATGGAGTCAGAAATTTGGGTAGAATTTTGCTCTTAA
Organism: Noctilio leporinus; assembly: GCA_004026585.1. Lineage (NCBI taxonomy): Eukaryota > Metazoa > Chordata > Mammalia > Chiroptera > Noctilionidae > Noctilio > Noctilio leporinus. The sequence continues at coordinate 149,019 of PVIW01002444.1, forward strand.
ATTGAATCCCAGGAAAGTGTGAACCCATCCAATTTAAAGACCTTTAAAGAAGTAAGCACTCCCATTGGTTGGCTATCCTCATAATTTGAACTGGATGATTTAGAGACTAAACACCTAAATATATAAAATAATATAAGCCTATGCTTTTTGAAATATGCAGGAAAATATTGCTGGGATCAAGACAGGACAAACCTAGTTTTCCTTCTTCTACCAAAAGTTGAATCTAGGACTAACACTTGATATCTTTCTCACTCTCATGGAATAATTCAAGTAGTTTCCCAGGGTGTTGCAAAATTTAATGCTTCTGGTTGTGATTATTTCCAGGAAGAGGGATTGTTCCTGCAAGGAAAGGTGCCAGCTGCTCTATATGGCATGTGGGATTATGCAACTCCACACACTGACCAGCATGAGATATTTGTCTGCATGTTCAGCACTTAGGATTTATGAGATCCTCTGTGTCGTGCATTTGCCCAAAGTTTCGTGATGCATCAGGATGGTGCAAACAGAGGGTTCTGGGCAAGATGGGAACAGGAAACATAGCAACCACAGACAGAAGGAGTAAGTTTGGCCCATCAATGTAACCCCCTAAAAGCAAAGAGTTAGGAACAAAGTTGTTCTCAGGAAACATTTCTTCTGAAACAGGGGTAAAGGAGGTGGATACTGAATTTACTAAGGGGCTGGAATTCAGAGCTAGGGAGAGTCAAGAATTTAGGTAGCTGGAAGGTAGCTAGAAGGTAGCAGGGAAGCTCTGCAATTGGATAAAGATGTCTTAGGCATATAGTCAAGGAGCCAGGGCCAGAATTTTAGTTCCTGGCCACTGGCTTGAAGAGAATTAATCCAGCCTTGGCTGATGTGGCTTAGTGGGTTGTATGCCCCTTCCACAGACTAAATGGTTGCCAGTTCAACTCCCAGTCAGGGCATGTGCTTGGATTTCAGGCCAAGTTCCCTGTTCGGGGAGTGCAAGAGGCAACCCATAGATGCTTTGCTCACCCTCTTTCCTCCTCCCTTCTCTGCTATCTAAAAATAAATTTTTAAAAATCTTTTTTTAAGAAAAGAAATTAATCTAGATCTTAGTTTTAGAGGCATAGAACCCAAAATAAAAAGCCAAGTACAAGGACAGAAACAGAGATTGGGTTACCAAATATGCAGCTCTAATGTGGACCATGTCTCAGAAATAGGGTAAAACTGGGTAGCAGTCAGGGCTTGAAGCTGAGTCCCAGGGCACTGGTTATACCCCTTCTATCTTGAGACAAGAAAATACCTGAGGACTAGGATCAAGCCTATAAATTAGGCTCAGTCGTTCTGTTTTGGGAAAGTAGTGGTAGGCAAGAGAAAGAAGCCAAGCGGAGATTTATACTAGGGATGTTATAGTATGAAAATGACTCATTCATCAATGGTTAGAGCATCATAACATCATAAGGCATTTCTTGCCTCTTACTGATTGATCCTTCATAATCACTTTCTGTGAGCAATCAGACCTCCAGTGTACATTTTTTTTAAATAAAAAATATTATTTTATTTTATTTTATTTTATTTTAGGTGAAGCACTGTGTTTTCCTCTAGAATTTTAGGATTATCATGGATCTCATCATGGAGAGTAAAATAATAACTTATTCAAGCTTCATGGTGGAAATCATCCTTTTCCAAATCCAGTTACATTCCAGCTGGCAAATCGCACTGGCTGTCTCAAAACCCAAACATCTGGAAGAGGTCTTGAGTTGGCCATCTCCCTGCCTCTTATGTCTGCAACCTTTCTTAGATAGTAGGTTAGAAACATGTTTTTAGGCTGGACAAGATAAATATATTTTTTTAACCATCAAGTCTCTGAAGTAATATAAAGCAGACCAAATAAGATTTAGAAGGCACAAAAAGCCATCATAGTTCTATTTTATTTCATAATTGTATATCAACTAAGTATTAAGACCAACAAAACAATGTCTATGTTGTTAATAAACAGTTATGTTTTGACCCTACAAAGATCAAACTTACAAGTCATTTATTTGTGGGTTGACAAGTTAGTTAATTTGATATTTCATGTGTGTCCAAAGACTGATCTGAATGGAGCCCTTGCCTGGACACATCCAGACCAAGAGGTTGAAAGAAATAGAATTGAAATTAACATGTAACTAATCTTAACTTTCATTTTATGAGAATTCTGTCCTTAGGTTTTGCAGGAAACACTGCCACAAGGAAACCCTTTGTTTGAGTCTCTATGAAACTATTTACTAATTGATGAACACAAACAACCTCCTTAATACTCTCTGGTCCTTGGTTTCTTCAGGTGTCAAATGGATCACAACACCCATTGCCAGGTTTGCTGCGATGATTACAATAGATACCATGTGCAAAGACGTGCCAACCAGTAGGCACTCATTACACGGCAGTTATTCTTTCTTATTATTGTTATCATTAAGCTGTGGGACTGAGCTCAGACTGGCACTGTACACCAAAGAGCATTGAGAGCTATTGCCTAAAATGCCAGGGATTTATAAGGTCCAATCTATAACCATCTGTGGAAGGAGTCAAGAGACAGTTGACATCAGTGAGAGTAAAATATGTTCCTTTAGCTACATCTGGAATTCAGCTGTGGAAGAAGTCCATTCCCTTCCTCCCTTTTAAGGATACCCACACAGATACCAGACAAGTATGAGCCCAATGTCCTCTGTTCAATCCTCATATGGCAGCAAACCGTTCCTAGACACTTCCTGCTTAAGTTTCCAAATGTGTTTGCCTGTTTCCTGTTGGGAAAATATATTTGATAATGTTCTCCACTGTCTGAAATTCTTTTCCTTATTCCAGCCATTCTGACAGTGTTTTAAAGACTAGAAGATTAAAGGCAGTTTAGTTCCTCTTAGCTGCTTTGCCTACAATTAAATTTAATGACCTAGTATGATAATTTTATGAGAAATCTAGGTTGTTCATCATGTAAATTTATATTCCTAAACTCCCATGGAAGTATTTTATCTAATAAAAGTATTATCTATTAGTATAAAAATGTATTACCTTTTATTGCTCTTTCCACATCATTTTTATATGGATAAAATATTTTTTCTATGTTACAAATTTTCTTGAACCTTAAGTTCATTGACTCACTCAACCAATGTTTATTGAGTGACTAATAGGTCTCAGGCACTGTGGGATAGTTTTTCTTCTGGGAAATAATGAATAAGACAAATATTCTTAATCCTGTCCTCATAGTGGTTAGAATCTACCAAAGGAAATAGAAATGAATCAATAAATCAACCGAATATGGTAGAAAAATGCTTTTCATTTTAGCCAGGAAGTCAGGGAAAGGGGGTGTTTCTCTGGTGGAGAGATTGCATTTATTTCCAAAAATATCTTAGTATCAAAAAAACACACTTAGAGTGATTTAATGGACTTATTCAATGTTCTCAAACCTGGCCGTATATTAGGTAAATTTAAAACAACAGAAACTAATGCTGGAGCTCCGCCTCCAGAACTTCTGATTTTATTGCTTTGCTGGTACTCAGACACAGGGATTTTTGCAATACTCACTGTTGCACTTCTAGCTTTAGAAGGCATTTCTAAAGGTAAATGTAAGAGTATATTTCATTTGCTGTAAAATGTGAAAAAAATACCCTGACCTTCCTACGAACATCACTACTACTTCCCTTAACTTTTCAGGAAATTTGAAACACAATAGTATGATTTTTTATTATCCTCTGAGGAATTAAAGTGTGTTGTATAATGTGATGTATATGGGCTAAGAAATACTGCCATCAGATAAACCAGGCTGCGCTAGTTGTAAGATGTGAACAGAAGGAATTTAGCACACTTTTTGCCTCACTTGTGCTCATTAACTTTTCTACAAAGTCAATTATTTAAATGTTAATTAAACTTACCTTTGTAAGACATTGCCCTGAGGGATGAATCACAAATAGCCACATCCCTCAAGTCACTTGCAAACTGAAGTTTGAAGTATAAAGGCCTAATAACTACCAACTTATAAAGCAATATATGGTTAAATACCATAAGAAAGCTAAAAAGAAAGTTAAATCTCAGAGTACGGTAAAGGAGGAGTGATAAATTCTGGTGATCTATAGTACTTGAACTTACTGTTCCTCTTTTTGAAAATTAACATCTGAAAAAGTTGTTTTTTATTGTTAGTACCTGGAAGCTCTAATTCTGGGCTTTTAAAATACAGAAATAATTGAAAAAAGATGGCCCTTTAAGAACTAAACAATAACTCAACTCAGTGGACTGGGGCAAAATTATAGCCACACAAAGCAATGTGGTAATAAAGCTGCAGCCAAGTAAGTGGGTCAGAAGAGGAATCATAGGACAAGGAGGTTCCACACCCACTCCCAACCCCACCACTCTCCCCATCACACCCCCCTCATTCCCTACCTCTTCCACCACCACCACCAAACAAAGGATGTGAAAATGGTGTAGAAGTGCTAGAGAATCCTTAGCCATTGTTTTGACTTGCAATGTTTCTGATCCCCATGATAAAGTCACTTCAAATCTGGAAATGCAGATGGCTTAGTCTGGTGACAGTGATTTTAGTTTGAGCTGCACAATAGTGGGTCTGAACCCTTTGCCAAGGTAATCCCAGTTGTGAGATACATCATGTGACATCTGAGCCATCAAGACTCCTTCTATCTGATTCCATGTTCATGAAGCAATCTCTGATTAAGATTTGGCTTCCCAAGTACATGTGCCTATAGGGACTCAAGGGGCTGATTATATAGACTTATAAGTATATCCAGTTCCAATAAAATTGTGCACTAGCTTCTGATTACAATTTGGCACCCTGTTTGCCTTGTCTCCATGAGGAAAATAAATTGGTTACATCAACTTAAGTATCTCTGTGTGACAATGATTTCTCATTATGAACTCAAAAATTGACATCACTTTTATATATCAGTCTAATGCTCTTGGTCCATTTCAATCTATCTCAACAGATGAATCTGTTTGTGTGATGACAAAATTAGCTATTTGAACCTGCAACACAGGCTCTGAGATGTGGAACTTTCAATAGAGTATACCATATATCTCTTCCTTACAGTGTTTTGCTATGGTAACAAGTCCATGATGTTACCTATGAGGATTTGATTTTATTTGAAACTTGAGTTCAGTTCTATCTGGTTCAAGAACTTTAGTTCTTCTACCCAAAATACGGGGTAGAAGCTATATTCTGTACAGGTTATTTGTTAGTTTGTTTTGTTCTGGCACAACAAACTTATTTGTTTAGAATAAGTTCATTCCTAATTACAGTGGCTTAAATAAAATTAAGATTTCTTTCCTTAAATTTAACAGCTGAAAATTAGGTGATTGATCAAATGAGGGTAATTTTTCCACTCTGCAAATGTATCCAAGGATCCAGGCTTGGGCAGTGCCACTGCCACCCTCAAAATGAAGCTTGTATTTCTGGATTCAAGGCGGCTGGTTCCATTGTAGCCATTCAGCATTTCCCAGTAGGTGGGAAGGAGGCAGAGAAGAAATACAGGGTATGCAATCACATAGTTTTATCACATTAAGCTAAATTTACCTGACTCAGTATCTACTTCAAGATAATGAAAATAAGTATACTTATATTATGATTATAAATACATTAATATATGTATAGGCACATGCATCTATATAGATAGATAGATAGATAGAAAGATAGATTGATAGATGCAAAAAAATACATTTAATTCTATTGGGTTTTTATCTGTTTGCATTGCTTAGCCAGTATCGCTATCAATACCTCCATTATCAACATTTTTTTCGATACTCCATAAATTTACATATTATTGAGTTATTTATAAAGCACCTTCATAGTGCTATTGTATACTTTTTTTTTCCCCTATCAACAATTACATGAGTTAGGACAATAATTCCATTTTACAGGAGAGAAAACTTATTTGTAATATGTGAAAGGTATTATCTAAGATTGTAGATGAGCAAAATAGATATAACATAACATAGCTAACTAACATAGATAGCAAAGTAAGTCTTCTAATTCAGGTTTTATAACCCCAAATCTCATGGCACATGACATGTTTTAAAAATTGCCTTTTATCTACTATTTATCTACTTAATTTGACTACTCTGTTGGAGGTTTATTATGAGTATAATTCTTGTAATCTCATGTATACTTTTCTAAGTCACTTTACTCTTCTCATGGGATACTTTAAATAATATTGCATATGTATTCATAACTGTTTTTGTTGGTTATGGTCATCTTGTGGGGGGTATGAGTAGTTTCCCCACTCTTCCAACCAGCAATTCAGATGCCAGCTATGTCAACTCAATTCTAATACTGTTCACTGTGTGATAGGACCAGATTCCACTAGTTAATGGTTCAGTCTCATATGACTGTCTCCTTCATACACACTTGAGAAGCTAGTCACAAACCTAGGTGTCACCTGTACTATGATCTACCAGCTATAAATCAGAGGTTCCCATGATCCCTTCCTTGGATTCTATTAATTTGTTATAGCCACTCATTGAACTCAAAAAAACATGTACTTACTAGACTACCAGTTTATTATGAAAATATGTAACTCAGGAGATATGGAGAATGAGCTAGTAGCTTCCATGCCCTCTCTCGGCCTGCAACTTTTCCAATATCTCCACTTATTCACCAACCCAGAAGCTACCTGAACCCTGTCCTTCTGGGATTTTATGGAGGCTTCATTGCATAGACATGATTGGTTACATCACTGACCATTGGGTTTCGATTCCATCTTTAGCTCCTTTTCTCTCTCTGAGAGCAGGACTGAAAGTACCAACCCTCTAGTTACAATATTGGTTTTGCTGGCAACCAGCCCCCATTCTTAGGTGCTTTTCAAAATCCATGTCATTAACATAACAAAAGACACCTTAATAGCTCTCACCACTTAGGAAATTCCAAGAGTTTTGGGATCTCTGTACCAGAAATGTGGAAAAAGACCAAATGTACATTTCTCATTGTAAATCACAATATCACAAAATACTCTCAAATTCCACCACTATGTGATTACCATGACATTTTCAAAATCCTCCAAATGTCCACCTGGAATAAATGTCATGGTATGAGGTAAGGTTTCCATGACATCTAATTCACACAATGTACTTCAATAAATCTTTAGCAACTCAAGCGACGTTATGCAAAGTCTAATTGAGAGTTAGCTTGTACTTACCAGTCAGCTGTCCTACAAATCCTGTTGTTATACTGTCTGTAATGCAACAAACCTGAGATCAAATTATAGCTCCATACCTCTTTATAAACTCAGTCAATATGTTTCTTCATAAAATGGTAATAAATATTGGGTTGTGGAGATTTAATGAGATGAAAGTAATTAGTAAAATATCTTGCCTATAATAAGTAGTCAATAAATAATAATATGCATAATGCTAAAATGATTAATAATAATTCATGTTTTCTTTTCTTTAGAATGATGTGGATTTTGTCTCTCCTTAGAGTTTTCTTAATTGATTCTTAATTTTGTCCTGGAAGACATATAAAATAAGCCCATTACCTCTCCAGGTATCTATAGTGAAGTATATATATTAATAAAAGTCAATAAATGCCTAAGCAGGTCACCTGAAGTATTAACAATAATATCTACTAATAATCCTGTTTTAGTCTTTGTCCTACATTATCTGATATATTTATGATAGTCTAGTAAGTTAGGTGTTATTGTTTTCAGTTTTAACATTTGAGGCTACTCTGGCCCAGAGATTTTTTCATGATTTTTTTTTTTTTTAATTTTATTGTTGTTGTTTTACATCCATCCCCTCATGATTATTTTAACGAGAGATGAAGGCAAGATTTAAACCAGGACTACCTGGCTATTTCCTTCTCAGGAAGTTTTTCTACCACCTGGTTAAACCATATTTCTGCCCCAGGGGAAAAATGCAAATATATGGCAGATTTAGTATATTACCTTCATCATTTTGTCAGCAATAAATCTTGAGCACAAGAAATAAGTATATTAATGGTAAAATTTTAGGAGCCGATGAGTATCAATGGAAGATATATTTATTTTGAGTACGGTGATTTCTAGAATCTGTTAACTCTGATGAAAAAGATATTAACACTTCTGTACACATGTCTGAAGCTAATTGCCATGCCTGTCATCTTAGAATGGATTCAGATGATGTTATTAGAACTGGTTTAAATGGAGAGTTTGGAATTTAGGGCTTTGACCAAGCAGATTGACCAGCTGAAGGCAGAATGTATTTATCCAATAAAATATTATAATATTTTAAAGACCTAGGAATTGAAGGGGACATTGCATATAACACAAGTTTACAGTTGCTAACAGCCACAAATACTAGACAGTTGGGAAGAGTGGGATTGGATGTTGAAATATACTTGAATTCAAGGTAGTAACAAATGCAACATTTCTTTGCTTAGCTCTAAGATTTTGAACTTAAACATAATGGGCCACAAAGTTCTAGACTTGATGAATTTTTACCCAAGAAAATATATTTCCTGAAAGCCTGATGATTTAAAAGCAATGGACAGTCATTTTTTTACTTGTTAGTTCCGTACAAGTAAAGAAGAGTGTCCCATAGTTCAATTCTTGCCTTAAGAGGATGAAAGATAGCAATGCAGCTCTCCTTTCCTCTTCTTTGGTGCAGGCCATTTATGGTTACCTCTTCAGGATACTAGCAAGAATGCACAAGACAGATCTGCTGAACATGAAGGTCAGTTTGGGCATGAAACACACAGGGGAAGAATGTTTTGGCACCATCATCACATGTGATCACAATAACTATAAAGGGTAGAAAACTGTATTTATTATCTAAAGTAAAATTCTGTGCTGAAATGTTGCAGGACTTCCGTAAACAATTATATCAGCTAAAAAATAATAGCTGCATGCCTCTGATTTATGTGACATTTGGGCTGGGTGCTTCTCTTATTTTGAAGGAGTGTTTGTCTTTCCCTCATGTTTAATTATTTTGAAAATTGAAGAATACCAAAGGAAGATCATTTTGTCTCAGTGAGAAAATTTTCATATTATACAGTATATATTAGCTCCTCCTTTTAAAATAGAAAATGGAAACAAATTTGTCATTCTTTGCAATCTACTCCACAAACAGCCAGAAGAACCAGAATCAACCTGGCAGAATGACAACCAAGGTTGCTTTTCTGGAAAAACATATATGCTAGGGATATAATAAAATAGAAGAATATATAAGATAATTTCAAAGACTTTTTTTTAGCTAGGAAGAAAAAAGAATACAATGTGATAGAGAGTAACTTCAGGTAAATTCATTTTTTAAAATTTCTGCATTTCACATTTCCAGAAATTTACCAATCTAAACCAGCCCAGTATGTCAGCTTTGTTCACAGTTTTCATAGGTCAGGAGTCTGGACATGAGTTAACTGGGCCACCTGCTCAGAGTCTTATCAGGCTGAAATCTGGATGTTAACTAGAGTTACAGTTTGACATGGAGCACACAGGGTTCCCTTCAAGGGTCATTCATGTGGACGACAGAATTCAGTTCCTTGCAATAATATTGTAGGACCAGGATCCTAGTTTCCCTGTTGACTATTAGCCAAAGGTAATCTCAGCATCTTGAGACCTTCCTTGGGTCCCTGTCACATGACCTCCTATACAGACACTCTTACAAGATGATCATTGGCTTCTTCCACATACACAGAATCTCTGCTTTCAAAGGGCTCCGCGGATTAAATCAGGGCCACCCAGGATATCTGCCCTTTGGATTAATTTATGGTACAATTATTAGGGCCCTTGCTTACATCTGCACTTTCCCTTGTGCCAAATAACATATAAAGATCATAGATAGCAAAATTATGGCAACAAAATCCCAATATAGTCATATGTCTCATCCACGCTCAGAATCTTCTCTTCAGACTTCTTTAACTTCCATCTTGACTGTTTTATAAATTCTTCCATTAGTAAATCCACCAGTAAAAACACTGTAGATTTGCTCTCTGGTTTCACCATAAAAAATCTTTCCTTTTATTTCCTCTAGAACATTTGCATGTTTGTCTTGGGCCTGTCCTTCAAATAATCCTTGTTAATTGGAATGCACAAGAAAGCAATGAGCTTTATACAGGGCATTTAGGAAGATGCTAAATTAAATAAATAAATATTGTCTTGAACATGTTATTTCTTAATCTCTTCTGTCATGACCTCATGAGCTAAAGGGGAGAAAAAGAGAGTAACAATTACATTTAGTGCTGACTTTCCTTTTGCTTCAAATTTTCCACTTGTAATAAGAGAGATTATGTTTTTGAACAGTATAGAAATCATTTCATTGACTAGAATCAGTAGTACAGCTAATAGAATGAACAGACATGAATGGATTTATTAAGAGTGTATTGAGTATATAGATTTTGTCTTGTAGAACTTACAACTATCCTCTTAGTTTTTATTATCCGAATTTAACAGGTAAAGGAAAAGAGAAACAGAGACTCAACGATAATTATCTGTGAGTAAATGGCAATGCTGTAATCTGAAATTTCAAATCTCTTTGACACCAAAAACTCTTACTAACAATGACCTTCCACATGATGTCTTGAGCTTCAAGTTTCTCAGCTGAAAAGGAAGATGGGTGGTGGTCATTCATTTCATGTTCAAGTATTTATCAAGTTATTATATGCTATAAATATGCTACAGATATAACAGAAAGCTAAACAGAAATAATGTTCAGCTTCATCAGTGACAAAATAATTATACTGAAAAATAAATAACTGATTCTCAATACTCTGGAAAATAGAAAAAGAATGTTTTGGGGAGTAGGGATGATCAGGGAAACTCACCTGAAAATTTTGCTTTGATGTCACAACTGAATGACAGGAGAAAGATCAACGGAAGAATAAGTCCTAACAGAGAAAACAGCTGGAGTAGCTGCTGGTGGCAAGACAAATGTGGTTTTTCTAGGCAACGAGTGTTGCCAGTGGAGCTAGATTGCTGGTGAAGGAGATTTCCTTGACAAAGTCTTCCTAACCCATGTGGTTGTTCTGTGGTTTAAAGTCAAAGACAAGCAGGGCCGGCCAGCTGAGAGTGCTGTGTAAACTAGAAAGCACTATGTTAACATGTAGGCTTGTGGGAGTTTTGCTGGTTTCTTATTTTAAAAGACTATAACATTTCCCCCCAAACTATTCTTAAAGTCTTAGTGCAGTGGAATCTTTTCATGGCGTGAAATTGGGTTTTATAGAGAAGCTTCTGTTTCAACTTTGACAAAGCTGGAAACACAGTTAGCTTAACTCCTTAGGTGGAAATGTGTCTCAAAGCTTTAAATACGCAGTTCCTGGCTGTTTCTAAAGAAGACAATATGCATCTATAGTTTGATTAATTATGAATATGTGTTTCTTGGCTGAAGATAGGAGAGCTACAGAAACCCAGATTATCTTGCAGGCCAGAGAACAGGGAATTTTCCCCACTGCAGAATAAAGGAAGATGGGGAGAGAAACGGGTAAACTGGTGACTGATAGGTTAATAGTTGAATGGTTCTGATAAAAATATCTCACATTCTGAGGCAGGAGCTATGCCTTTCTTCAGACTTTGCATTCTAAGAAGGACAGAACTACACCCTTTCTTAGTAGCAGGAAATGAGAATGGGGACACATCTTCTTCCTGATCAAAGCAATTTTATTTTACTTTTTGTAGGAGGATTGCAATCTGTTCTCACTCAGGTATGTCTTCAGTGAAAATATATGGAGTGCTCAATCTGTGACAGCCACTCTATTGGACACTGCAGAATCTGGGTCAATGAGAAACCAATTTATAGTATAGTCTAGTGGAAGAGACATACACGAAATACAGGTAATCCCTGTATAACACAGTTTCTAAGTTCCTAAAAAATGCCGTATTATGCAAATCTGTGTTATGCAAAACAAAGAACTAGTACAGAAAAGGGGGTTAGTTTCAAAAAAATTTTAAATACTCTATTTTTATAATTAAGAAAAATATCTTTTTTTTTTTTTCAGTTTAGAATGCTTTTATT
>PVIW01002444.1:161034-219439 GCA_004026585.1 Noctilio leporinus
CTGTTGTCCATGTCCATGGTTCCTTTATACTAGGTTCTTGTCTAAGCTGCTCCCCATCTTTGCCTCTACCTCTCCCTCCCCCCTACCCCGTTCCCCTGACCACTGAAGGCCTATTCCTTGTATTCATATACTTGGTTCTGTGTTGGTTGTTGTTAGTTTTGTTCATTATTGTCCCGTAAGAGGTGAGATCATATGATATAAGAAAAATATCTTTATTAAAGCAATTTTCACCAAAAGTATAATATATTAATATGCATTAAATAATGTTTTCTTCCTCATCACTACTAAGCACCATTAACTGAGGGTGTTTTCTTTTTGACAAGATATCTTCATCCTCTGAACTTTCTTCAGCATTACCTTGACTTCTATCCTGTACTTTTTGCAAAAAATCTGTTATCTTAGGTTTCTTGCTTTTATCTGAGAGATCTTCCTTCATAAATTTCATTAATTTCAAATGCGATATCTTTTGCTTAAAAGCCCTTATTATGTTTCATGTTGTTCAAGAACTTTCCTAATTTTGAATGAGATTTTTGCTCTTAAAATCTCTTATTACACTCTATATTGTTCAGGGATTTCTCTAATTCTCAAACCATGTTAGAGTAAAACTGTGTTCCAGGATGCCATGTTGTATAAAGGTTCCCCCCAATTCTCCAACCATGTTAGAGCAAAACCATGTTATTGAAGTGGGGGTTACCTGTATATACCAATTACAATAATGCAAAGATGGGGGGTTGCACAAAACTCTAGGAAACTCAGCAAGATAATGATTAATTTTCCCAGAGAGCATTGTAATGTATTAAAAAGGGGGGACCTGAAGGGCTGAGGAAATTAAAAGGAGCCTTCTGTGGAAAAGAGGAGCAGGGGAGCCAAATGTATTGAGGTTTGCAACTGTGTCATACAAAACAAGGCTAATAAAACAGCTTGAGCCCAGGTAATGAAGAAAGGTGAATGCCATGTTCATGATACTATAAATGAAAAAGCAAATAATACCTTTGACTTGTTCAATCACATTATTTCCAGTTTGTATATTTTCTAGACTGACTAAATGTCCAATAGCCAAGTAGCCATTGGTTCTTGCCACTAAGTGAGCCAGTTTATCAGTATGGGAAATCTTTTGTTATATTTCAGAAGGAAAAGAGAGGGAAGGAGAGAGGAAGGAAGGAAGAAGGAAATGAAGGAAGGGGGGAAGGAAGGATGGAAGGAGAAAAGAAAAGGAAGAATAGAGGGAGGGAGAGAGGAAAGGAGAAAAAGAAGGAGATAAAGCAGAAGGGGAGATAGATATGAGATCAAAGATAAGCCATAACTGAAAGAAAAGAACAGGAGAGAGGACTTCAGCCTAAGATGGAGGTATAGGTAGACGAACAGCCTCCTTGTGCAACCACAAGAAAAAGCACAACAAACCTAAAACAAAAAAACATTCAGAAATGCCAGAAAATTGAACTGTATGGAAGTACAACAACCAAGGATGAAAGAAGCCAAATTTATTCCAACAGGTAGGAGAGGTAAAGACTGGGAGTTGGGGCAGAGATGACAAGGTGTGGCATAGAGTGGCAGTGGTGGTGGCAGCAGAATGGGCAGGCCCATGTTCACTTGTGGTGGATACAAAACAGGTGGAATACCTGGGGAGCAAACAACCCCAGCCCCAGGCCAGATCACACAACCCAGGGTTCCAGCCCTGGGAAGATAAAGCCTCACAACTTCTGTCTGGAATGAATGAATAAATAGATAAATAAATAAATAAATGAAAACAGTGGGGGTTGGGTCAGTGGAAGAAAATACCAATTTCTCAGGACAGTTTGTTTAAAGAGCCCGCATGAGGTTAGAATGTATGTAAACCCACTCTAGAAATCACCTCCAGAGCAACAGCTAGAAGGGTGCCAGTCACATATAAGAAGTGGGCAAAGTGACTGGAAATAAGGTGAGTGCCAGGCAAGCCTCTAGAAGCCAGGCAGTTGCACTGTCCCCTCTCCAACCCCTCTCCCTACAGAGCCACAAAGCAGTAAAGCAGATTGCCCCACCCTGGCAAATACCTAAGGCTCTGTCCCAACTTAACAGGTTGTCAAAGCAGCTCTACCTATTAGACAGAAACAAACACAGGGAGGCTGCCAAGTTGAGGAGACAAAGAAATATGGCTCAAAAGAAAGAATAGAAGAAACCCCCAGAAAAAGAACTAAATGAAGCAGAGATAGCCAACCTATCAAATGCAGAGTTCAAAACAGAATGCTTAGAGAACTCACTGAGTATGGCAAAAACATAAGGGAAGAAATGCAAGTTACACTAAGTAAAAATTTTAAAAGTTACACTAAGTAAAAATTTTAAAAAATCTACAGAGAACCATCAGTGAAGAGAAGGAAGCCAGTATTCAAATCAATGATTTGGAACATAAGGAAGAAATACACATTCACCCAGAAAAGAATGAAGAAGCAAGAATTTTTTAAAAACAGGAGAGTATAAGAGAACCCTGGGATATCTCCAAAAGTGCCAACTTCAGAGTATTAAGGATGCCAGGAGGAGAAGAGAAAGAGCAAAAAATTGAAAATTCATTTGAAAAGACAATGAAAGAAAACTTCCTTAATTTGGCAAAGGAAATAGACATACAAGGACCCAAAGAGGACCACACCAAGAGACATTATAATTAAAATGCCAAAGATTAAAGATAAAGAGAAAACCTTAAAAGCAACAAGAGAAAAGCAGAGAGTTACCTACAAAGGAGTTTCCATAAGACTGTCAGCTGATTTCTCAAAAGAAACTGCAGGCAGGAAGGAAATGGCAGGAAATATTCAAAGCAATGAAAAGTAAGGACCTACAACCCAGATTACTCTATCCAGCAAAGCTATCATTTAGAATTGAAACACAGATAGAGTGCTTTCCAGACCAGGAAAAGCTAAAAGAGTTCATCATCACCAAGCCATTATTGAATGAAATGTTAAAGAGATTCATTTAAGAAAAAAAAGAAAATTAAAACTATGAACATTAAAATGACAAAAAACTATTAACAACTGAATCTAAAAATCAAACTAAGCAAACAGTTGGAACAGGAAGAGAAACATAGATATGGAGATCATTTGGAGGATTATCAGCTGGGAGAGGAATGGGAGATAATGAAGGAAAAGGTACAGGGATTAAGAAGCATAATGGGAAGGTATAAAATAGAAAGGGGGATGTTAACAATAGTACAGGGAATGAAGAAGCCAAATAACTTATATGCACCATGCATGGACATGAACTAAGGTGGGGTGGGGGGCAGGGTTGCTGGAGGGAAGGAGGTACTGGAGGAGGGAGCTAATGGGAAAAAATTGGGACAACTGTAATAACATAATCAATAAAATATACTTTGAAAAGTAAAAAGGAGAAAATAAAGAGGAAAATAAAAAGTAAGGAATCATTTGGGTCCACTGCCAACAAGAGTTAGGAAAGCTGATTTCTTAAGATAAACTGAAGTAAAACAAAATACGCTCCATATGTTGAAACTGTATACTTAGTTTGAGATAAACAAAAACATGTTTGGAGAATAGCGGCCATAATTAAAAAGAAATTAAAAGAAAGAAAGAAAAACCATCTGGGGGTAGGTACACATTTACACACACGCGCACACACGCACACACACATGATACACAGTGATTCCAAAACCTGAAGTTTTTCTCGATTTAAGTAAACTTGCTTGTTGCAAAAGGGCATTGCAACAGTCTTGGCCTAAAGCACCCCGTGTCCCAGGCTGCAGCTACCCAGGACTATGCAGAATTGCTCAAACACCAGAGGACCTTTCCAAAGCCTGTCCTTTGCTCCTGCTTTCTTCCCGGCTGTGAACGTACATCCTCCCTTTTCCCTCTGGACAGTTCCAAATGACCCCTTGGCACTCAACTCAAACATCACCTGCTTCTAGCCATGTGCCTGACACACAACACAGTTCATAATGACTCCTCTTCTGGGAACTCTGTGCATGCGTATCACTTTCCTATGGCTGCTGTAACAAAAATATCAGAGACAGGACAACTGAAAACAATAGTTCATTGTTTCACAGTTCTGGAGGCTAGAAGTCTAAAATCAGTCCTTCTGGGGCATCTGTGGGAGAATCTATCCAAGCCTTTCCCCTAGCTTCCAACAGAGCCTGGCAATCCTTGGTGTTCTCCACACTGTAAATACATCACTTCAGTCCCTGCCTCCATCTCCACATGGTGCCCTCTCTGTGGCTGTGTCTTCACATGGCGGCCTTCTTGTGAGGACACCAGTCATGTTGGATCAGGGTCCCACCTTGCTTCATCCTGACCTCATGCTAACAAGTCACATCGGCAACCACCTCATTTCCCAATAAGGTCACTGTCTGAGGTACTACAGGTTTGGACTTCAACATATCTTTCTGGGGACACAATTCAACCCCCCAGTAACATGTCTCCAATATAGATCCAGTTCTACCGAAGGAGTCAGATGTATGTATGCATGTCTATGTCCCCCATCCACAAAGAAGTGGATGAGAAACTCCATTTCAAGACATATATATATTCGGTTGAATATATATATATATTGAAATGAGGTTTCTCATCTACTTCTTTGAGGAGGAGAAGAAAAAGAAAAGGAAGAAAGGGAAGGGGGAAGAAGAAGAAGAAATGGAAAGGATTATTAAAAAATAACAGACACTGGGGAGAGGAATGATAAGGGGGTCAAAGATTTTGAGGAAACTTGCTATGGCCACAGCACAGAGTTTCAAAGTAGCCTCCCAATTTTATCTTTGGGTAGTAGTCATGCAGTCAACTCTAAAGGAAGCTGACCATTGTTTTTCACTAAGACATTGTTATCTATAACTATGTCATAACTATATGATGGCAAAGGGAACATAGTTGGAAAGACAGACAATGTAGAAGACTCCATGTGAATTTCAACTAATAAATCCCAGAAAGATGAATTTGATATACCCAGGTTAGTGGTGTCTAAAACCACTGAAAAATATCCCTTACCAATTTTGGCTTCAGCCATCCTCAGTGGGTAATATTTCCTAGGGCACACATTTTCTTTCTGTGCAGAGGTGCATGCTGGTCCTTCATTCTGATGTGCCCATCCCCACCTTTAATGCTTATTCTTTCCAAGTGTAACTAAAGCTTACCATTCTCCCAGGACTCTTCTCTGAGCATCCAGGTCCAATTAATCACATTTTCCTGCATGTGCCTCAGTGCAGCCTCTGTACCTTGAATGAATGAACACAGTTGTATGGTTACAATGACTTTTAAGCTATTTCTTCAACTGCAGCTTATTTTCAAATAGTGGGTTCTTCTGAGCAGTCTTATCTGTTAATGCCTTAACTTCCCAGTAATTATTCACTGTGCCTGGCACATCATAGATACTGCTAAGTGTTTGCTGAATGAATTAATTAACAAATAGGAGAGTCTGTTTCAAACTGTTTTGAAGTTTTCAGGTAATCTTAGGAAAAGTGTCAGGAGGAGTGTAGACATCATTTGAATGTCAGTATTCTATTTCATTTGTAGAAGAGAAATGAAATACTGCCATCAAATCTCTGGTGGCTTTCTATTCCTGACTCAACACAGTCATGACGAGGGAACACAGAAAATGGATGTTTTTTTCTCTTTTTTTCAAGCCTCTTTTGGAAATTAGCCCAAGAGCCAAATGTTTTATTTTAATGGTATGTTTCTTCTCTCATACCACAACTAGTAAACATTTCAGATCACACATACATACAATGTTTGTTTGTATTTACTATAATTCCCTATGAAACCCCAGATGCTTGGACCATTCAGGCATCTAATACATGTTTGATGAATTAAGGAATAAATGAAGGAACCCTTGGATAAAATGAGCTAAGATTCTGACATCCATTAGCAAGCTGTTACCAGATTTCATCTGCCTTGTTTGAATGTAGGCCATCCATTTGGAGAGAGGGAATGAAAAAATGTGATGCAAATAACTGATCTGCTCAATGCTTTTGAATGAATACTTAAAAAGTACAATTTCTTATAAGACATTTGGTGGACCATGAGGTGAAATAGTCAGTTTTGGCCCCAGGCTTGCCCCACCATTGCTATGTGAAATTAGCTTTTTTGGCTAAGTAGACTGAGCTGGGTCCCACCCACATTAATATAGTCTGACTTTATGGAACATGGTCCAGATTTTCCTTAGGTTCAGTAAAGTTCAAAATGATTCTAACATGATTATACACGAGGCTGGATTATAACACTTGTACATCTCAGCCAGGCTTTTAATTTGGTATCATTTGGTAAGCAGGCATCATCTCAGGACTTTAATTTAAAGGAAAAATATTCTATCCCTTTGATTAATTTCCAGGAAGAGCTGTTGGGAAAAAAAGTCCACATCCTTTATGCCTCAAGCAATGCACCTCTGGTTTTGTGCCTCTCTGCCATTCTATATTCCAAAGATCTTTGGTTAAGGAGAGACCTCTTCTTAGAAGAGCTGCACTGAGCATCATTTGAAAGGGCAGCATGCCTCTAGGGGTAGAAATAGTAAGGGTCTCACTCACCAGTAGTTTATAAAATGTTTCTTCCTGCCCACCTGCGAACCCAAAGGTCACAGGTTCGATTCCCCAGTCAGGGCACATAACCAGGTTGCAAACGAGGTTTCCAGTCAGGTCTGTGGCTGGAGGCAGGTGAAATGCAACCATACATTGATGTCTCTCTCCCTCTCTGCCTCTCTCCCTTCCCCTCTTTCTAAAAATAATGAAATAAAATATTAAAAAAAAATGTTTCTTCCAACTACGTGTCATGCTTCCTGAGCATTCTGGCCTATTAAGCATTCTCCAACTTCTTACACTCCCCACTCAGCTCACTTTATAAATCATTTCCCTGATCAATGTCAAGGTAACATGCCTTGTCTGATCATGAATTTATACAGCAGGTTAAATCTCACAGCGCCTTTATCTGCATTAATCTTGTTAAAGCCTCTCGAGTCTTGAAATGGCAGGTCAGATTGATCGCTCCTCATTTTTTAGAGAGGGAAATTGAGTCTCAGAATGTTCCAGAATTACAGAAGAATAGATAGTGAAAGTGGATAGACTTGGGCCTGGAACCTAAGCGTTTGATTTCCAGTTGAAGGCTTATTAATCACACCATAGTGCTCTACTGGACGTTTGAGAAACAACTGTGCTTGCTCATGCATTTTTTTCCCTTCAGCTTATTTACTGTGCATCTCTTATATGCAGATATTGTGCTTGGTGTTGGTATTGTTAATGGTAATCAAAGCAAAATCCCTTTTCTCATTGAGCTTGTAGCAGGGGAGAAAAAGATATAGGCAATGGCAATACTTACTAACTCAGAAAGGTAAGTAAACAAACACACAATCACTAATTGAGAAAAGTTACCTTCACTTTGGCCACCAATAGGATATGTAAGCAAAAGAAAGATGAGCTTCATCTCTGGACTGTGACTGCTACTAGAAACTGTTTTATTCCAAGTTAATTCACTGGCCAACTGGAGAACAAGGTAACACGCTAGCTCTAATCTCACTAGACTATCAAGTACAAACCAACCATATAATATAAAAAACAAACAACCCAAATAGGTAAAGCAGGGTACTGGGTTTTGTGCCTGGACTTTACATAGCAAAAGAACAGGATGCCTCTTGAGTACCTAAGTTAAGAAAATTTAGATGATTACCCAGAAATGCACTGCATAAAATGACTCTTTTTAAAGATGGCTACTAATTTTAAACATTGCCATCATCCCTGCCCTTTCAGGAGTTTGCACACTTCTCCACGATTTCAATCTGCTCCATTGATTCTCTTGATAATTCTTAAACCAGTGCAGAAACAACTGCCATCACCATGGGCAGGGGCATAAGAAAATGGTGCAGGCACTTCTTCCTAACAAAAAGGAACTACTTAGTTATTCACTTATTTATTGCCTCCCCCCTCTCTTCCACTGCTGCTCAGGGATTTCACACATCAATAGTTGTGCTTTTCTGAACAAGTTCTGCTTTTTTTTTTTTTTTTTTTTCGCATTTTCTCATTGAAAAGGGAGTGAAAGAAAGAATAAACAAATGAGGCTAGTGTTTGGCTTGAGTAGCTCAGGATTGCTAGGTGTTGCATTTTATGTCACTCACCTGGAAGTGAGTTCCATTGCAAAAGGAGTGAGCTGTTCTTATTGAGGAAAGAACATTTCAGACTTTTATCAGAACTGGACTATGAAGCATGGGTGGAGTAATTTTTAAAAGATTTTATTTATTATATTTTAGAGAGAGGGGAAGGGAGGGAGGCAGAGAGAGAGAGAGACCAATGTATGGTTGCCTTTCACCTGCCTCCAGCCACAGAGCTGGCTGGAGACCTGGCTTGCAAACCTGGTTATGTGCCCTGGCTGCGGAATTGAACCAGCGACCTTTGGGTTCGCAGACCGGCGCCTTATCCACTGTGCCACCAGTCAGGGCAGATGGAAGAATATTAAAATGATATGCTAACTGAGAGAGATGCTGGATACCTGACTGTTAAAGAAGGGGTATATCATCTAATTGAATGTAGTAAATCTATCCCAGGGATCTCTGAGAGCAGTTGCATTATTCATGTGGTTGATTCTTCAAATATAAACATTTGGTGCTTCCAAAGGAATGTGCTTATCTTCCCTTGGCTTTTAAATAGTGTAACCACTATTCATCTACTTTCCCTCCTTTCGTGCCATGCAATGGCATGTGCACTTCTTGGGCATGGTGCAGAAAAAGCTAGCTTGATTCATTTATTGAATTTCTAGGTCTGATTTTTTTTTTTTTTTTTTTTTGCAATGATTTCCATTTGTTCTCTGGAAAGGTAGGAACTTTTAGGATAATGAATACAGCCTGAAGGGCAGGAGTTTATGTTTGATAGACCATACAGTAGAACACTGGAGACTGAAGCTGACAAAATTGAACTAGAGCATGCTGCAAAAGCTGGTGTGCACATCAGAGCTAGTAGTTGAGTGTTTTGGCAGCAGACAGAAGAAAGTTGCAGGGAGCTTCCATGGTCCTTGCACCTTGCCAGAATGGGTATTCACACACCCTTCTCATGGAAATTGAGCTGAGCACTTGGATCAACTTATTCCTCAGGCTCTCAAAATTAGATGGAGCTGTAATTTCCCACCACTTTTGGAACTAGACCCTTGATTACTATTTAAACTCAGCATGAAGCATTTTCTTGAAGAATTAGAGAAAGGGAACCTAAATATCACTGTTACTAAAACAGAAAATGGATATGCTTTCCATTCAAAACCAGGAAACAACGTCATTAACATACACAGTTGAGGAAAACAACTGGCAGTTGAATTAAAATTGATGAGACAGAGGATGTATGAAGAATGCAGCAATCTTGATCATTTTTATGTTACTTTAAAAAAAAATGAATGTTTGAAATGAAAACAAAAGTGACTATCCAGGTCAGATCTTGGATATTACAGGTATTGTCTAAATTCTTCTACTGCATATTTATTTTTCAAGGAATGTTGATGTATTTTACCTATTTTAAAAAATAAATTTGTATCAAACCTTTTTTAAAAAGTCACTAATTATATTCCTACTGTGTGCAAGTCAATACCCTAAGCCTGTGGGAAAAAGTGAGCCAGAAACTAATTCATCCTTGCAGAACATTTCTCAGTGGCCGTAAAAATCAAGCAACCCTGTCTACAGCCCCTATTTAAAATATGCCATATATCTGGCATGAGAGTGGAGGAAAAACTGAAAATACCTTGGGGTATTGGCTTGATATTTAAGAAAGCATTCAAAATGAAGGCTTTTAATCAATTACCAGACCACCTTAGTGAAAACATACTCCTTCAAGAGACCATATTTATCATTTAATTGGAGTTTTTACCAGAACCTGTTTTTCCTTATGTCTTTTGTTTGCCAAATTCCTTTTGCATTACTTTTCAATGGGTGGTAGCTCTTCTCTCTCAAATGCTGTGCAGAGAGAGGGAGGAAGGGAAACACCATTTCTACACCTTTCCTTATATTTTTATGTGTAACTTTTTAAACTGACCTTTTTTAGAACAAATATAAGTTCACCCTTGTTGGCATTTTATTACAAACAAAAAAAGTTAAACAAACTCTGAAATCACACTATCTAGCAATTGCCCTCCCTGGTATTTCAACAAATGAGTTGGAAAGTTGCATTCACACAAAACCTGCACACACATGTTTATTGCAGCTTTATTCATAACTGCCAAAATGTGGAGGCAATCAAGATGCCCTTCAGTAAGTAAATGCATAAATAACCTGTTACATCCAGGCAATGGAATATTATTCAGCAATAAAAATAAGTGAGCTTTCAAGCCAAGAAAAGACATTGAAAAACTTATATGCATATCATTAAGTGAAAGAAGCCAGTCTGAAATAGTTACATACACCACACGATTCTAACTATGTAACATGCTGGGAAAAGCAAAAGTATGGAGAGCAGAAAAAGAGCAATGATTGCTGGGAGTTAGGGGAAAATGGAGGGATCAATAGAGCACAGAGGACCTTTTTTAGACAGTGAATCTATTCTATGTGATACTATAATAGTAGATACATGTCATCATACGTTTGTCCAAACAGAGAATATAGAACACCAAGAGTGCACCCTAACATAACTTATGGATTTTGTGTGATAATAATGTGTACCTTCACTGATTGTAATAAAAATATGTGCAGGTTTCTATGCAGACACAACTTTTCAGATCATTTGAAGACATATCAAAAAAGGGCACTTGCTGGGTAGTATGACTCAAGAGTTAACTATGTATGAAGTACCAGACTACCTTCCAAGGTGGCTGTATTTTGCATTACCACCAGAAGTGAATGAGTGTCTTTGCTGCTCCACATTCTCTTTAGATCTCTCTAGATCTCTAGTCAGTTTGGGATTTCGTCCATTCTGATAGGTGCATGGAGTAGCATTATTATTTTAATTTGTAATTCCTTGATGGTATAAGACTTGAATATTTTCTTGTGCTTATTTGCCATCTATCTATCTTCTTTAGTGAAGGAACTCTTCAGATCTTTTGCCCACTTTCTTATTGTTGAGTTTAGAGGGAATTTTATAGGAAATTAATTTATGGCAGACTGGAAACATAACCAAGCTAGGAGATCTCAAAGTGAAAAAAAAAATGTTTCTACAGTTATTTGTAGGCCAAGCTTAATCTGGAGAAGTAAACTGGATAAGTATGGGTTCTTGATATCTATAGGAATACTGATTAAAAACAAATAGATGTTCCTGACATACAAAATTCAAATTTATAACCCTAGAGGATATAACTATTTCCAGATAAAGATTCTTTTAAAAAAAAACTGATAGAGAAATAGGTCAGACTTAGAATTATCAGAGGTATGCAAAGGTGGGATGTGGGGAGGGAAAATTGAAAGAACGTGGTAAAAATATACAAAGTGCCAATTAGAAGATCAATAAATACTAAGGTGGTAATGTACAACATGAAGACTATAGTTAACCACTGTATGATACATATATATATGTGTGTGTGTGTGTGTGTGTGTGTGTATATATATATATATATATATATATATATATATATGGAGAGAGAGAGAGAGTTAAGAGAGTAAATCCTAAGAGTTCTTATCATAAGAACAAATTGATTTCCTTTTTTCTTTCCCCTTTTATTGTATCTTTATGAGATTACAGATGCCAACTCAAGTTATTGCAGTAATCATTTCACAATACGTGTAGCTCAGACCATTGTATTATATAACTGAAACTTACACAGTGAGGGATGGCAATTATCTCTCAATAAAACTGGGGGGAAAGTGGGGTTATTTATTTTTAGTATAACTTAGGACTATTTTCTAAGCAGGCCTTGAGGAATTGTTTGTGTATTAATCAGCAGCTCTTATTGGGCTCATGTATATAAAGCAGGCAAGTTAACTGCCAAATTAATCATGCTGATTTGGAAGATTGTTTAATTCATAAAGCCTGTCAAATCCTTGCCTTAGGAACGAGAAGTTAATGCAGACCGAACTATTCTCCTGTCAGCCCTTGTTAGGAGTCAGGGGCACCCTATAGGTGACATAAGAGAGACGGAGATAAAGGGATAAAGAGGCTTGCACTCTGAGACAAACCAAAACCAAATAAACAAAACAACAGAAAACTATCATTCTGCTGAATCCTCCAAATAAGCACAACCTTTAGCCCTTTCCTGTCAATTTTCATCTCCCTAATGAAAAGATCTTTCTCCTTGCAGATATGAAAATTATACAAAAAGAACTGTTATATTTTTCCTCCTGAGAGAGACCGATGTGTTGAGGGAGCTGAGGGAAACATCTCTGCATTGGTCCATAGTGCAGAACTCAACTTTGATAGAGGCATTAGTAAGTAACATGGAGAGCTGGTGTTGGGATAGGAAGGCCGAAGGGTAGAGATAACAGTAAGAGCATAAGAAAGAAGGCTAGATGGAAAGTAGGGTGCCCCACTCATATCACCTCAAATTTACTTTTAAACCCAGGAAGCTACTTACTACACACCCCAAGACTCTGACCAAGGGCTGCTTTTCGCTGCCACAGAATACTTGACCCACGCACAAAACAAGACAGAAGTAAGTGCCAGAGCTGGTGCTTTTTTCCCACAATGAGAAGGTAATGAATCTTGCTCAGTGCGTGGCAACCTCTCTGGTATATTTTATATTTATTCCTCTAGAGTGTACCAACACGATTGAAAATTCCAGTTGTCCACAGTGATAAATGACAGAGCTCACCTTTTCACTGACTTTTCCCCTTCCTTATTTACTCCTATATTTCCCTAAATGCATTTCCTGGGACCATTGGCCACCCAAGCTGTGTACACTACTATCTTTGCCTCAGGATCTTCTTTTGGTGAAATCAAAACTAAGATTGGAAGTTATTCCTCTCATCACTGCAAAGTTAAAAGCTCAGTTATAACTTTTAAGGCTCAGTTTATGTATTTTTTAAATAAGCCTAGAATTTTCACTCTTTGTGCCTATACAATCTCTAGTCCTTCTGCCTGAATTATCTCTCCCCATTTTTATCCAACAGGAGGCATCATCTTTTGGAATCCAACCCAATCATCACCTACTCCATTAGACTTGCTCTGCCCCTTCACAGGCAGTGTGGCTGGTTCCTACTTCTCCCTCACTTACTGAGTTTAATTTGTTCAAAGGAGAAAATGCAAGCACATATGCATTAAACAAAGCCAAGTGATGGGTAGACTTACGAAAAAAGATTAATGACATAATTGAAAAGGGCTCTTTCTTCAGTTGAATGTTACTCTGAGAAAATACTCCCTCTAACTAGAGAGGCAAAGAAAAATAAGTAACCTACCTTTTTCTTTGTCTTCTCTCTTTCTCTTTTATGTTTCTTGAATATTTTTGAATCAAATCACTGTTCCTGGCACTAGTCACATTTTTAATGCTACTTTGCCTAAATTTCATGGGGGATTTGTAAATTCCTCAGTAGACAACAACACATCACAAAGATCAAATGCATACATATAAGCACAAATAGCATATGAAGGAAAATAAGAGCATACATGGCTAATCAAAAAATTGATTAAGGATTTGACTTAGCTTATAGGTTTAAAACATTTTCTGGTGAATTGAAAGTAGAAATTTATATATATGGTTTATATAGTTAACTCCTGTATGTGACTGTTGGAAACTTGTTCTCTATGACACTCACAGCCATCATTCTCCCAAATTCCCAGCAAACTATTATTATCAGATGATCTTTTTGGCAGGCAAAATTAAGGCTTTAGCATCCTATGTCATTTCCCTGGCTAGAGCAAGTACAGACAAAATCTTCTAACCATAGCTGTCAGGTTTAAGAATTGCATTCATGCATTACTCTCATAACCTGAAATTATAAATAAGTGTAAACTGGTGGCTCATTTAAGACCAAAAGGTGGAGTGGGTGGATGGATGGAGGTGGCATCAGCCCAACAATCCATATAGTAACTTGTATAAGTCTGAGTTTTTCCAGGCTGATATGCTATTTACAGGTCATCCTCTGTTAAAAAAGGGCCAGATATATATTAAGTGTGAGTTCACAGGGAGTTGTATGTGTGGGCCAACACATGGTTCGGTATAAATTTGAATGTGGCTTCTGCTTTGGCTTCTGTTATAATTGTACACACAAGTAGAGCTTCCCTCAAATTTAGCTTACATGGGGAAACTGAGTTTGGCTAAGCTTGAAAAGCACAGTATCAAGGAATTATGCTTTGGAGGGAAAAATAATCCTAGGGATAGGTGGAAGAGAAATCCAAGAGGAAGCAGAAGGTGCAATCCACAGACATATAGATTCATGTGGAACAGAGAGAGAGGTGGAACAGCCTTCCTCTGTTTCCAAGGTCATGAACATGAGCTGTTCAATTTGGACAGCTTACCTTTTTTTCTCTTTTCACCAGAGTGGCTCCATGAAATTGCTGGAACAGAGCAGTTGACAGGTCAGCTCTCACTCACTCTCCCAATTAGGTGCAATGTATTCTGATGGTTGTTTCAATTTAGCTGCTTCCTGGCCACACAAGAACTAGCCTTGGCAGGAGGGAGGGAAGAAAGAAATAAAATGATTCTCTTTGTTTTCCTGCAGTACCAAGTTGCCCTTCTTCCTGGAGACACAGGTGTTCTCCATTCTGAAAAAAATCCAATATATAAATATCTAAGCACTCAGAGGACTTGAGACTGATTTGTTTTATAAAATGATTCATAAGAGGTTCCCATCAAATAATCGATGGAGAAATACTCAAACAAGTTTATTGGACACTTATACATAAGTCAAGGGGCATTTCATACACTTCCCCTATCAAAAATGAAGGTTACAAAAAAAATATGACTAGATCACATGAGCATATTGAATAACTGATTTTAAGATTAAGCTTAGTAATTAACTAGACTTTCTAGTATATGACCTCCTTTAGCATGGCTTTTTATGGAGAACCAAGAAAAATTATTTGCGTAGAAGAAAACCTGGAAAAAGAAGCACTAGCACCTGATGTTTGAGATTCTGTTTTATTTTAAACACTCATTCAGAATTGCATTACTAAGTTTGGGTTTTTTCTTCTTTTTCCTGTTCTCATGACTGATTTATTCATTAGGCGACTTGCCAATCTATAAATTTCAAATCCAATTTCCCCATTTCTGAAAGAGTATTTCTAAACTGTTTCTCTGTTATGGTACACACGATGGATATATTGGTCACGTGCCATGACATTTTCTTCTAACATTGACATGCTATTTCCCACATGAAAAAGCCTCTACCTCCATCCCCTGTTGGAAAGACAACCTTGAGTCCAGGCTTGCTGAAACTTACTTCCAAGTTGATCCTAATGGGACATTGCATTTGAGAGCAAAGTGTTCTTATCTTGGAGAACAGCATAGAGCAGCCAAAAAAGTGGACCCATGTTCTCACTAGAATATCTTCACTCAGGAAAAGTAGATTCACTCCCTCATCTTTAAAGTAGTTGTTCAAGTGTTATTGTAAGAATAAGACTCTTTCTAACCACACTACTTAAAAAAATATCTAGGCCCTGGCTGGTGGCACAATGGATAAGGTGCCAGCCTGTGAACCCAAAGGTTGCTGGTTCGATTCCCAGCCAGGACACATAACCAGGTTGCAAGCCAGGTCTCCAGCCAGGTCCATAGCTGGAGGCAGGTGAAAGGCAGCCATACATTGATGTCTCTCTCCCTCTCTGCCTCTCTCCTTTCCTCTCTCTCTAAAAATAATAAATTTTTTAAAAATTAAAAATAAAATATGTTTCCTCAGTCCTCTTTTCTTACAGCCTTCCTCTTTTTCATCTTTCGTTACACTATGCACTTATGTATCATGTTCATATTTTGTTTCTCCCCCACTAAAGCCTAGTTTCCACACTGGCAGACCCTGGGTCTCTTCTTCATGGCTGGTTCCCTGGCACCAGGAGGGTGTGTGTAGCTTACAACAGCCGCTGAACACATGGAGTTAATTGAATGAGAATTGCCATGGTTCTTGGTCTGTGCTTGTAAAAAAAAAAAAAAAAAAAAAGTCACAGCAAAGCTTACAAAGGACAAGTAATTTGTCAGGGGGTATGGCTAGCAAAAGGCAGAGCAAATCTGAAGACTCTCTGACCCCAAGAACAAGCCTTACTCATACTTTGCTGTTTTACAGGTGCTTTCGTGACTGCAAGCCTTCTATACTTGCTAGATGAGTATTTTGTTTGCTTTTGAAGGAGGTCAATTCTTTTCGGCTCTTAGTTCCATATCTCTTCCTTATTAGTGGCTTAATTGGCAACGCAGATGTCTACTTAGTTTATATATTGTTTTTAAAAAAACTGTTAATTTTTGTTGGTTTGTTTAATCTTAGGTTCACAAAGTGCAAAACAAGCTAGCCAAATATATTTGGCATTACTTTGGAAACCCCTGCATAATCCATAGGGAAACTGAATACAAATGTTCCAGTTATTTTACATGGGGTTTCAATAATATTTAATGACTAGAGAGTCCTCAGGGCATTTTCAAAAATAAATAATGGGAAGTTGGGCCGAGTTAAGAGAGGAACTGTTGTAACCCCTCTCCCACAATGCGCAATCACAGCGAGCTGTGGAATAATGCTTATATAAATGCTTCAAAAATATGGTAACTTGTTTTTAAGCATCATAAATATAAAAAATATTTTTAAATACAAACTCTCACAGTTCTAAACTCATGGCACAAATCACTATACCACCTAACCCTGCAGGGAAGTTATTTTGCTTGGAAGACAGTTATCACCAAAACTAAGCCCACTTCTTTCTGCTTCTGAATTTGAAGTTTCTCACAAGCTAATCTTAACCTGGATTGACCAAATGCCAGCCATTTAAAGATGAAGAGGTTCTTTCTTTACCGTGATTGCTCCCCTGTCTGGAGTCAGTGACCCACTCCCACACAGCTTTGAAACCACAAGATTTATCTCCTGTTCTTTGGCAATAAAAGGGCCCTTTGAAGGCCCCGGAACCTTGATGAAGACATAGCTTTTTGTTTGTTTCATTTCAAAGGATAATGCACAGTGATGTTCCTGATCTTGTTGATGTAGCTTTAAATTATCAGTGTCTCTTAGTAACTGAAAGATTGTTAGGTTGAAAATTAAAATTAAAAAAATTAAGATAAAAAGTTTAACAATTCAAATTGGAATGTGTAAACATACTCCTAGTAATGTATGACAACTTACCAAGTTCACAGTCTTTAGCAAATGAATGTTTAATCAATCTAAACATACAATATAAATTTTGAGAAATAGTTTAAGAACCACTTCCTCCAAGAAACTAATACAGGATTTGTGTGCAGTACATAGTTGTACGGTTTTTAATTTTGAAAACTGTGAGACCTTAATTTATGAGTAGGTTCATAACTTAGCTATTACCATGTTCTAGCTGGTACAGTGGGAAAAGAGAAGGCTGAAATATAATTGCAAGTCTTTCATGACTAAGCTTTAAAATAGGGATTAATTATAGTTACCCTAAAGGATTATTAAAACTTTGTGAATAATTATAAATAACTGATCACCCCCCCCCCCGAAGTATAGAAAGCTATAAGGTATTGTTTAAAAACAGAGAGTTAAAATTGCAGGGTTTTAGGATGAGGAGTAGTGCTGTGACATTTTTTTGTAAAAGAAAATCATTTAATTATGTAATTACAGTTCATGTGAAGTCTATTAGAGAACTTATTTTATGGGTATAAAAATATGCTGCCAGCCCTGGATGGTGGCACAGTGGATAAAGCGCTGGCCTATGAACTCAAGGGTTACTAGTTCGATTCCCAGCCAGGGCTCATGGCCAGGTTGCAGGCCAGGTCTCCAGCCAGTTCCATAGCTGGAGGTAGGTGAAAAACGACCATACATTGATGTCTCTCCCTCTCTGTCTCTATCCCTTCCCCTCTCTCTAAAAATAATAAATAAAAAATCTTTAAAAAATTCTGCCTATATTCATCTGTATTGAAAATCTGTGGTATTGATAGTCATATCCCAGATAAATTACTTAGTACATTTTAGTTATTATAGGACACATTGTTTTCCTTAATTATTTTATAATTTTACCATTTTGTATTTATAATTGCTAGTACTGACATTTATGGGAAATGTTCTGCTAATCAGTGAAGTGGTCATAATTTATGAGAGAAAAGCAAGGAGAATGCTTTTGGTCCAAGTAAGCCACAACTGATACATGCAATCTCTGATAATAGAGTAACTGTAACCAAGTATTGCTAGAATCTGGGTGTTTTGCTCTAAAATTTAGCCTCAACTAAGACAACACAGCTCCCAGGCTTACAATGAAAGTTAACATTTCTAATATATATGTAAGTTTTTTCTATTTTAAACTCAGAAATGTATCAGTTACTTGGGATGTATAAAAATAAATTAAGTTATAAATATGTATATATTGATCAACTTACTCTGATGTATAAAGTTGCTGCTTAGGTGTAAGGGGGAAAAGCATAGAAGGGTTTAGTATATCTGCAATTTCAGGGATCCCCTGGGGGTCTTGGCATGTATCCTCTGTGGATGGGGGCACAGATATAATACTGTGAAGTTGTAGGGAGTTTTTAAGTCTAAGGGTGGAGCTCATGGGTCAGGTATATACTGCTTTACAAATTCTGTTTTTCTTAAACATGATTAAGGATGAAAAGGGAAGCATTGAAATCAAGATTTTCTTTCCTAGTTGAGGTTCTCTTTAAGTCGAGGAGCAGCAATTTACTATTAGCTTCCCACTGTGGTTAACTGTGAGTAACCTTTATAGTTAAATCTCACAGATTGACAAAGTTTAGGCAGCTAGATACATGATCCAGCTCTCCTAGCCTTATCTTACATTTGGATCTGTTCACCTTTTCGAAATCACTCATTATGAGATTGACAAAGAGCTCAGAACTCTCAAATTCCCAATGTTTACTATAAACACAGGAAGTTCAGAATTCTCAGAATTAAGCCTAACTTCTGTGGGATGAAGTCTTCAGTTTCACAAAGAACCCCAGTGAAAAATACTTGAAAGAACATGTACACTATTGGATCTTTTACTGATTCAGGCCCCCTTAATTTATAATCTTGGGGTCATTCAGACAGTTGGTGTGAAATACATCTTTTTATCTGCCTGTGAAGAAAATCCTGATAATCAAATCAATGGTGCAAATAAAAGCTCTAGAGAGATATTTGAGGTACAAGAACAGACCAACTGTTTTTAGGACCCCTTCTAGGATCTGTTGTTAATTGGCGTATTGTTATTTCAAGATAATAGTCAGCACAGGCTAAGTGGTTATTATCTGTGAGTAATCTGAAAGCTTCTGAAAGACAAAACAGTAAAACTATATATTGTTCCGTACCTATACTCTAATTATCTTCTATAACACTATTCATTAAATCTTAGTTAAAATCCCACGGACGTTAGGCCAACAGGTAGGCAGTTTCTGGAGGAAACATAGCTGTTTGGCTCACCTTCAATCTGAACTTTTGTGGTTGAAATTGAGGTAGAGGTGATAATGGCTTTCTCTGAAAGAGAAACAGACACACAAGTGCTGAGAGCCACTTGTTTTTATATGTTATTCTATTCAGAATTCTCCAGCAAACACATGAGGTATGTTTGGTTATCTCCACTAAATAGCTGAATAAGTTGAGGATCTAAAATGTTAAGCAAATAAATATCTGAAGGTTAAGTAAGCAGTGAAGCTCATCTATGGATGCCCTTTGAACTGTCCAACATGCATATTTTTTTATAGACCAGTTCATTGCATCGAAGGAACTCACCTACTAAGAGCAAACCTTAAGCGCAACCACATTTTATTATAGTTGTTTGTGTCATTTTATGCACTAAAATACAACTTCTTTATATGCAATAAACCTTGTCATTTTCAAGTTAGCATCAGAAAACCCAGCTCGTGTCTTGGCCCCTAGTGTTACACAATAAATTTTTATTAAAAATATATTTAAAACAAAAAAGACTAACCCAACAGCTAATCTCCAGTTTTCTGGGAGTCATGAGATACAGGAAAAGGAATTACATTAGCGATGGTTATTTAAATGAAGGAAAGTCTCTATAGATAGTAT
Organism: Noctilio leporinus; assembly: GCA_004026585.1. Taxonomy (NCBI): domain Eukaryota; kingdom Metazoa; phylum Chordata; class Mammalia; order Chiroptera; family Noctilionidae; genus Noctilio; species Noctilio leporinus. The sequence continues at coordinate 180,988 of PVIW01002444.1, forward strand.
TTTAATGCTGCTAATATTACTACTTGAATTAAATGGAAGGTGGGTGACTTGTGAGTTCCAGGAGGCAGCAGGCAGAGCTCCAGAAATGGCCCCCATGATTTGATGTCTTGATCCCTAGAACCTGTAAATATCATGAGACAGCTTTCTGGTGATTATGTTATGTTATATAGCCAAGTTCCCCTTAAAATAGGATTATCTGGTGGGTATAATGTAATTCTATGGGCCACTTTATTTTTTTCACAGTTTTATAAACATCTTTTTATTTATTTATTTTTATTGTTGTCCGATTACATTTGTTCCAATTTTTCCCATGTTGCTCTCCACTATCTACACTACCTGCCCCCCTGCCCCACCCTGATCCCATTGTCAATCCCTGCCCTGTTGTCCATGTCCATGGATTATTTATACTAGTTCCTTGACTAGACACTCCCCTTCCTTTCCCCTTTCTCTCCCTCCCCCTTTCCCTTTTTAGAAGCCCAGAATTTTCTCTGGCCAGTGATAAAAAGAGGAAATCAGAGTGTTCCAGAGCTTGAAAAGAACTTGATTCACTGTTGTTGGTGTGAAGATACGTGAGGGAGCCACTTGAGAAAGAACGTGGGCTTAAAAAGCTGAGAGAGGTCCCTAGCTGGCATCCAGTGAGTAAGCAGGGACCTCTGTCCATGGAGGAAACTGAACGGTGCCAACAACAGGGTTTAGCTTGGAAGAAGACCTTAATCTCTACATCACAATGCAGTCAGCTAACATCCTGACTTGCACCTTGATCCCAAGCAGAAAACCTTATAGAATCGTGAGATAGTAAATGGGAGTGGTTTTAAACCTTTCAGATTTTGACAATTCGTCACGCAGCTGTAGAAAACTGATATTAGGAAAATTAACATTTTTATAAGAACTAATACTAAAATAATATGGACTATGCTCTTTAACGAAATTGTAATGAAACCTTTAAAATGAAATTATATTCAGAAAATTAGCCCCATCTGTTTGAAGGGGTTCAGTGGGGAAAACCTTCATTATCCAACTGTACATTTACATTATGCAACTATAATTACTTCCCACCACATGACAACGTATGTGTGCTCTGAAAATTTAATGTATTCTGTGGGCTTCTGATAGGCATCCATATGAAAGAGACAAAATCCTTTTGGAGGGGTTATTTTCATGTTCTTTGAAAGAAGCTAAGATCTTTTTTGTGGCCTTATTCAACTCCCCCCACACACACCCCCACACACACACCCAAACTTGCCTCAGACTCTGTCACACCAAGAAAATATATATGACTTCTTTTGTTTTTTCATGTGTTTTGAGTTTAATAACATGCTGTTTATATTTGGTTTCTATAGAGAATTTTTTTTTGCCTTGTAAACAGTTGCAAAGCTTTACCTAGCCAGAGCTGTGTGGGTTTTCTCTCTCTTTATCTTCCCACCCCTCCTTGGAAAGTCTGAATAGTCCCAAGGATTAGCAGCAGCTTAACTTCAGTCATGAGTTGTATCAGATAAATGCACTTATTGTTCCATTTTGGCTCTTCAGGATAGTGTGAAAGGAACCAGTTGCCTTAATCTTTCCTCACAGTCAACATCTCAGTAGTCACTCCTATTTATGTTTCATTGACTTGTCAGAAAGTACCCAGTAAATGAAGCCTCAATATGAAATAAGGCTCAAAGGTCAAGTCCTTCATCTTTCAAATGAGTTAGATACTTCTGGAAAGGATAATCAACTTCTTTCTCTTACACACCTAATACATAACAGATACTAAACTAAGTGAAAATTACATATGCTATTTTTTGTGGTTGATAGTTATCCCATTTTTCAGGTGAGGGCACTGATACTCAGAGAGACTAAAGACTTGCCAACAATGTAGAACTACTAAATGGAGGATCTCTGTGACGTGTAATCCAAGGTGATTCTACACAGCCTGCACTTTGCTAAGAGTCAGGCCTCCTAAATTCCCCAGAACTGCATCCACTTTGCCTTCCAGGTAATATTCTGTCCTTGACTTTGACGTTTTGGAATCCACTGTAGAAGAACATGATTCCCTTTGATTGCAACACCAAATATGTTAACAATAAAACTATGAGTTTGTCTGATAGCTTTTACATTTTTAACCTAAACCTTTTCCTAGAAAGAATATGTTCTATTGTCCCTTCACATTGTAGATATGTGCTGCTCAACAAGCCATTTTTGGTCTTCATTCAAAAAAACTGAATAGAAATTCAGATCCTCATTCACACCAGCCACTTTTCAAGCGTTGAGTAGCCCTGTGTGGCAAGTGGCTACCATATTGTATGGTGCAGATCTATAGGACATTTCCATCATTGCAGCAAATTCTGCTGGACAACACAGCAGCACAGCAGAGCCAGAGGAACACCAGTTCAGCACTGGGCTCTGTGCCAGGTATGCACTGGGGATTTAAACTTTTTAAATATGTAAAGTGAGTATGTAAAATATGTCTCATTGAGCCTAAGGACTTTGGTGTCTCAAACTTTATAGTATTTTATGCTACTAAAAATAGAAAAATGGTTTATTTTTTACAGTGTTTTATAGCAGGCCTTACCCATTTCTATTCACCAGGACATGTGGAAGAGCTCTGTATATATCCCCTTATTACAGCTGCAGCATCCTTACCAGCTGCAACACACCCTCTTCACTGCCAACATAAATTGTACTCACCATTTAAAGTTTTCTTTTTAAATCAGTTTGTAGAGTACTCATTGAATGATTAAACATTTCAGACACTGGACTAGAGATACTTGAAATGCAAAAATTAATTAGATAGTCTTCACCTTTACTCCTAGTTAACTCCTAATTATACTTTGGGTCTCAGTCCAAATACCATTTCTTCCAGAAGGCCATCCCTGCTTCTCTAGAAATTAGATTGGGCACCTTTGCTTTATATGCATTACCACTCAAACTTGTCTTATCATAATAGTCATCCATCCTTACCATCAACTTTAATATAATCTTTTGCTTTGACTCCCCATCTAAACAGTGGGTACCACATGGGCAGGAACTCTGTGTGCCATGCTTACATTAAACTTTTAACTCCTAGTACAGTGTTTGGCATTTGGTAGGAATTTTTTATGTTTTTTTCTTAAATAGTTGTTTTTTATTTTGAGAATAGAGGCAAGAGTCAGCCTATTGTTTTTGACATTTTATTATGTATTCTGTCTACAATACCAACTCTAACAAGAGTTTTAAAAAATTTATTTTAGTTACCTTGAGAAAAACACTATGTCTTTGTTTTGCCTTCTAGGTAAAGGAAATATAATACGGAAGCTTTATCTCTAGAATAAGGCAGCAGGAAATAGTGTGCTAAAAAGGGGCATTAGAAGCAAAAGAACCAATTTATAATTATTTTCCCTGCTGCCATATTTGCTCTATGAACTTCATCCCATCAGTATATCTTTGGTCTCTAGGACCTTCATCTATAAAATAGGTCTAAGTAGTTCTACCCCATGAGATTTCCAAAAGAATTAAATTAAATAACCCAGGATTCATGTCAAATGCTTGGTAGGATGCTCAACAAATGACAATGTCTTATGTGTTTTCACCTTCTCAGGAACTGGTCCTATAGAAAGTGATTGGTAGTTTCCTTTGCTTTGTATTTCTTCCTTTCCCTCTTTGGTTTCTTTGAAAGATCTTCTTATTTGACTTTCCCATTTTTCTGTGTATCTTTTTTTTTTTTTAATTTTATTGTTGTTGTATTACATTCATCCCCTTTTTGCTTCCTTCTGTCCCCCTCCCCACCCACCCATTTTCCCCAAAGTCAATCCCGCCTGTTGTCCATGTTCATCATTCCTTTATACTAGGTTCTTGTCTAAACTGCTCCCCTTCCTTGCCTCTTCCTCCCCCCTTTCTGTGTATCTTAGTATCAAATCTTCCTCTTCCATTCCATCCCTACCCCATCCCACTAGCGTCCTTTCTTTATCTGGCTCAGCTGATGACAAAGAGAGCATAATTGAGCACTGACCTCTGGCACAAAAAAGCATCTGTCTTGCACATTTAGGATGTTATGTTGCCTGTAATCCCTCCCAGCTCATGACTTTAAATTACTTTTGAAATTTCAGTGTAATTTCAGGTTGGTAGGTTAAAATTGCAATTTTATTTTGGCAGCTAATGTGTTTTTAAATGAACTCTTCTCAATGTGTATATTAAATAGTGTCTTCATACAGCAGAGTGACATTTTTGTTTGTCCTTGACCACACCAGAAAGTAGAAACTCTGAGTTTCTTGGCAAAAGTTCATTTAATTTTTGGAAGAAGTTTAAAATCCCACATTTAATTTGTATTGTGCTCATATTATGTTGGTTATAAAGATACTCTGATGCCTTTGGGCTTTTACTTTTCTTTTCTTTTAGTACAAAAAGGAAAAGAAATCTTTCATAGCTGTTGCTTTCAAAGTTAGTGCTTTGTTGAAAGTTATTTATTTTTCTTACTTTCTATTATTTCTTGATGTGTGTTGTCATCTGAATAATGGATCCCTGAAGACAGTCACATTCTAGTGCCCCAAACCTGTGAATATTTTATATTTCATGGGAAAAAAGGTAGGTGCAATTAATTTTAGGCTATTGAGATGGGGAGATGATCTGGGTGAACTCATTTTAATCACAGGGAAGCAGGAGGTTCAGTCAGAGGCAGAGAAGTGGCCATTCAAATAGAGGTTGGAGAGATGAAGGCCCATGAGCCAAGGAGTGCAGACTGGATGTTATACAAAAAAAAGAACACTGGTTCTCTCCTGAAGATGAGAAACACACTCCTGACACCTTCATTTCAGGCCCTCAAGACTCATGTCAGGTTTTTGACTTTCAGAACTGTACAAAAACTTTGTATTAATTTAAGTCATTAAATTTTTGGTAAATCATTATGGCATCAATATGAAACTAATGCATGTATTTAAAAAGAAGATTAAAAAATTATTTCCAAAGTCAAAAACCCCAAAATGATGTACCTTAAACATCAAAGTGGTCTGATGTATTTAAGTACACAAATTCTTACCAAGGTATTTTACCTGAGCATTTAGGCTGAAGGAATCTTTTATTTCCACAAAGAGGAGGCAGATACCAAATATATGTTGCAATGTGAATGTTAAGCACATTTGTATAATCCTCTGAGAAATAGTATACCAAGACAACATATATATGTGTGTGTGTGTGTATGTATGTATTTTAATTGCTCCTGAATATGCAAAACTTTCTTTTCTACCTAGAATAAGATCATTTGAAAAATGTTTTTCTATGCCAAAAAATTATTTGTTGACCGACAGACTTGGGAGAGTTTAATAGAAACCTAAATAACTGAAATTGAGTGAAGTCAGTTTTGAGGGCTGCAGACAGAGACATTCTTGAGGCGACAGGAGAAACAACTTCACAATTTAAAAAGTGCTCCCAGTAAACATTTGAGACCCACCCCTTGAGGGGAAAGAGAATTCTATCCTCACTAGCTTCACTGACTTTGTATAATTGTGTAAGGAAATTTAATCAAAAAAATTCATTGCTAAGCAGTTAGCCTGGTTACCCATGAGGGACCTGTGAAAACGTGTTTGGAACCTCACATGACATGTAATGGCTCAGTTTGTCTTGGCCATTGCCACTGACTTTCTTGGGTTCATGAACCTAGCCTGCCCACATCTGAGGACAACATATGATTTTGGAAAGTCTTTCCTGTTCTAAATACTGATCAACATTATGGTTTCATTTTAACGTACTTTCTATCATGCATACAAAAACCACTTGAGGAAAAATTAATGAACTCATGATAATACATAGCCTCCCAAGGAAATATTCCCTGACTTCTCTAAGTGATGCCTTTCTTTCTTGTTTCATTAACAACCTCAGCAAACCCCTGTTAGTCCCACCTTCACCTGTAATTCAAAATACCTCCTTCTGACACTATCTTTCTCTTTCAACTATAAGCTCCCAAGAGCACAGTCAAAGTGTACCCTCAAATAAACACATATTAAGCCCTGAATATACATTTGTCGACCACTTACCTTCCCTACTTTATACGCCATACTCCATTCCTTTAAGGTGTTTAAATAATTTCAGTTGGGAACATGAATAGAAGATCTCTTGCTGAGGTTAGCAGATGTCTTCCCTGAGTCAAGCAAGATATCCCCAGCTTACATCTTTACCTCTTTCTCTTTAATAATGAAGGGACTCTTTTAGCTTTCAGCTCAGAGGAGGCTAAGGTGCAACCTTCTTCAGTTGCCCAGAATCTGAGTTCTCACAATACCAGCTGCCCCCATCATGCCACTGAAGTTCAACCCCAATGAGATCAAAGTCACATACATGAGGAGTACTAGTGGGGAAGTCACTTCCATGTCTGCCCTGGCTCCCAAGATCAGTCCCCTGGGTGTGTCTCCCAAAAAGGTGGGTGATGACATCACCGAAGCAACTTGTCATGGGAAGGGTCTAAGAATGACAGGGAAACTGACCATTTAGAACAGACAGACTCAGATTGAGACAGTGCCTTCTGCTTCTGCCATGAGCATCAATGCCCTCCAAGAACCGCCAGAAAGAAACAAAACAAAACAAAAAAACAAAGCATTAAACCCATTGGAAATATCAATTTTGATGAGATTTTCAACATTGCTCAATAGGTACAGTACCAATCTTTAGCTAGAGAACCCTCTAGAACCATTAAAGAGACCCTGGGGGCTGCCCAGTCTATGGGCTGCAATGCTGATGGCCACCCCATCACCTTCATGGCATTGTAGATGACATCAACAGTGATGCAGAGGGGTCCTAGCCAGGTAAGAATTACAGAGAAAAATATTTCAATTAAAAATCATTTGACAACAATAACAACTAATAATAATAATAGGCTTCACATACTGCCCAATTCCTCGCTTTGTTTGTTTCAAGCACATCAACATCTTTATACAATAACTTTAAATACACTTTAGAATCTGCATTAATGAACATCAAGAGCTCATGCATTCTATCATCAAAGTCTCTGCCAGGCTTTCAAATTATGAATGATTAAGTTACATTCTTAGCAGAGATCACAAATTTTGCTGAAGCACTATTTGCCCGTGATAAGACAGAGATCATTTTTGCCTTCACCATTTTCAAATAATCCAGAAAGCATGATTTTGGCATTTACCTACTAGCTAAGGCTACATTTGTACCCTTGATTTTGCTGGTGGAGGCTCTTTTTGATAAACTAAGCAGATGGTGAAGAGGGTTAGAAACAAGGATGAAGAAATCATGCTATGCTTAAAGTGACTGCATTTGGAACCCAGGCTTTTCTCAATGGCTGAAGTCCAAATAAGTATGCTTTTCACGAGCCGCCATTTTCATTCCCTGAGATGTGCCTACAATATGCCTTTAAAATGTAGTCCAAATTGTGTATTTGGGGGTATTTTTATATTGTTTTCCTTGATTCTATTTTAGTTGTTAGTAATGGGATATTATAACAGCTTGTCTAAGTTTTTTTGTGTCAATCTGTTTAATGGCCACTATAATGTAGATATTCAATATGTAATATAAAATTAGCCAGCAGTGTCATTTTGGCTTAGCTGTAAGAGTTGGACTATTCAAATGCCTTAAACTAGAATCAGAAAGATGAACCTTGGCCAGGGCTGAGCCCCAGAATCAACATGCAGCCTTAAATGACTCACTTATTTCAGGGACTCAATTTTCTTACTCTTAATGTTAATGGAAACCGTGCCCAACCTGCTATGGTGTAGGCGTCTGGAGTTCTAAAGAGATTGAGTAATTATTCCTCTTCCTGATTTAAATGTAATGAGTCATCCAGTCTCACTTTATTAGGAACATAATGGTATGCACATAAACTTAATTCACAACTAAGCAAGACCAAATTAAGCAGCTTTTGTTGGTTCCTTTCTTAGATAGGAAGGGCAGAACATTTTTCCTAGAATGAATCCCAACAGAACAGATTGAGAGGACCAGGACCCATCTTTCTTTGTGGTTCATGCCACACTCTGCCCTGCCCGCACTTGTCTTTTATCAACTTCCAGGTCTGCCTACAGGCACAAAGGCCTCTCTGGGTACCAATTTAAAGAAGCCAGGCTGTCTCTCTGTATCACTTCGCTCTATTTAAACTCTCTGTTTGGAACTTAATACCATGTGATATTTTTTTCTTATTTATTCATGTATCATTTCATTCTTCTTTTAAAATGTAAGTGCAAAGAAATCAGAAATCTTGACAACCCAATTTATTGTTGAATCAAGAGCACTTTAGAACAATGCCTGGCTCTTGGCAAATACTGGATTAAACTATGGTGAATGTTACTCATTCTTTAAAAGCACGGAGATAGCTAAAATCTAACCACTTTACACAAAAACGTGCCATGATCCTGGATTACTGAATGTGTGCCAAAGTTGTTTAGAACAAATGTGAATCCTTGGGGAACTATTATGAAGGCAATGAGAAGTTCTGAGACAATTCCTGGAATATGTTTGTAAATGGCATGTGGACAGTAAAAGTCTTGATGAGGTTTAACCAGACATCATTTTACTTTTTTTTAACATAGCCCTTTAGACATAATCCCTGTCCTGGGTCAGGATATCAGGAAAATATAATAAGATTTTCAAGTTAATATCTGTTATTGTTATAACTGTGTTTTATGTATTTTTTTAAAAAAAGAATAGGTTACTATGAGACTGTGCTCTATTTGTTATACATTCAATCTCCTGCTTAGTTATTTCCTGCCCTTACTATTTCCCTTTTATTTCCCCACCCTCCCCTTCCCTTTCTTCCCAGCATGTGTCTGATCCAAACTCAGCCATTTACTGTGGGGAGGGAAGATGATTGATTTCTTCTCTGGCTTTTTACTCCCCACCCCCTACCCTCACCCCTCCAGCCTCCTCTAAGCTTTGAGGAAGAAGAACTAAAAAGATAAAATGACTTTTTGCTTCTATGACGCCATTCATACACTACACCCCAGATCTTGAATGACTATGGTCAAGCAAATGTTCAGGTTCCAGATACTGGCATAGTCATTGAATTTTGGAGTCCCTCTGCCCACTGCCACCACCATAGCTGAGAACTTTCATCATTCCCTGAAATTAGGTGCTGTATCTGACTAACTCTTTTCAATTTCCCCCTCAATTTCTACTTCTGTGACACAGAATGTATAGACTCCGTTTGCAAAGCTGATTTAGACATGGAAGCAGCCCTTTTCTTCCTTTAAAATTACTTGTTTAAAAAGGCACTTAGCAGTTCCACCTTGCTGTTCTTCCGGTCATTCATCCTATTGGATTCCTGGTATGAACCAGGTTAAATGTTACATGTAACTTTTTAAAAAAGATTTTATTCATTATTTTTAGAGAGAAGGGCAAGGAGGGAGGAAGAAAGGGAGAGAAACATCAATGTATGGTTGCCTTTCACCTGCCTCCAGCTGGGGACCTGGCTTGCAACCTGGTTATGTGCCCTGACTGGGAATTGAACCAGCTACCCTTGGGTTTACAGGGCAGCACCTATCCACTGAACCACACCAGCCAGGGTGAACAAGTAATTTTTAAAATCAAACTTGCATTCTTTAGTTTCTCCACAAATTATGTTCCTGGTACACTTAAATGTATAAGAAAGTAAATCAAAGCTTTTAAAATGCTTTAGGTCTATCTGACATTTTTGTCTTTGCATGTGTACCTATTAGACTGTGTTATTGGCTGTCCTTTCATAATAAAATATGTGATCCTAGTATGTCTATACAACATCAAACATCTGGATGAATAATTAAAGATTCTGCATCTGGTTGGAAAGTAAGAGTCAATTCAACATGTGTAGATAACACTGAAATAACCAATGTTTAAAAAAATTTGCCCTGGCTGGTGGCTCAGTGGATAGGCCTGAGAACCCAAAGGTTGCTGGTTCAATTCCCAGCCAGGGTGCATAACTTCTCTCCTTCTCTGCCTCTCTCTCTTCTCTCTCTAAAATTAAAAAATAAAATCTTTAAAAAAAAAATTTACCCCCCATTTGAATGCTCTCCACTGAACAGAACCAAGTCAACTGAGGCCCTAAAATGTGCCATGTATTAAGTGAGGGGCTCTCATACATGGATTAATATGCACTCCTTCTAATAGTCTTGCCCAATTGGCTATTATTGCAGTTTTTACTATAAAAGAAAAGGAAGCTGAATATGGTTAAATATTTTTACCCAAAGTTGGACATGACACCGTTGGCACCTAGGCTCGTAGCACTGCAGCATGCTGGCCGCCAACACTTGTTCCCATTTGAAGGGCCCTGTGTCATCTTTAGATTCTCTCGAAGCTTAGCCAGTAAAACTTTCCTAATGCAATATGACCACATTTTGCTGGTGTTGTCAATTCTTTTTTTCACATGTGACCATTTAGTTTTGAGTTGCTCATCTGTACGGGGGTCTTTCTCATTCTCCAGGGCTTTCTCTATGTTAATTAAGCATGACCTTAGACCCAACATGGTTTCAATTTATTGGATCTCTGTTTTTGGTGTTTGTGGAAAGAACATTTTATGTTATTAGTTGTATTTCCACTCATTTACTCCATCACCACAATAAAAAACAGACACATGAAGAGAAACTGGCCATGTTCTATAACATGATGCTGGCGTGGGCCTAAGAGAGTAGTTAAGTATGATGGGTATAATTATGCTCCATGATTCTCAGATGCAAAAAAAAAAAAAAATTACATTATTTTGCTTTATTAAAATAAAATCTTCTCAAACCTTTCAGGAAATCATATTTTGTATATGCACTGGGTACACAAACTCTGATTCATAGCTGGTACCTCAATGCTAGAGCCTATGTAATGTGCATTTAGGAACAAAGCGTACAGTTTTCTTTATTTTTTTTTTTATTTTCTCATTCAGGCAATGTGCCACCTCTCTCTTCTTTAAGTTAAAGGAATACAAGGTCTGTCCTGAAAGTATTGAGCCAATGTCAATATAATTAAAACAATTTTCATGGCCAATACTGTCAGACAGACCTCGTGTATCCATGGCCCAGACATCACCCCAAGGGTCTCAGCCTTCACTGTACCAAGTTCTGTTCCTCCACATCTGGGTCCATGGATCTCACACTGCAGGGAAGAACTTTATGATGCTTAGAAAGAAAAGGAGGGTGGGCTGTTAGATCTCTGACAGAAATAAAAACAGTTGGAAATACATGTCTTTATAAATCATATGCTTGCACTTATAAATCTTTAAATTTGTTAAAATCACATATAGAATAAATACTAGCCAACATTCATCAAATCTTACCAGTGCCCAGCACCATTCTAAAAGCATTATGCATAGCAGCTGGTTGTACAACCAGAGTATCTGAGAAGGGAATTTTCTGTACTCTCTTTCCTTTACAGATGATGAAAGGGAGGCCCATAACGCGGGGCTGACCTGGAGGCTGGGTCTACAGGGGCCAATCTTGCTAACCTTGGGGCTGGGTCCACGACAATTGGTCTGGAAATGGAGCAGGCCAAGAATCTGGGTCCAGCAGAGTCAGTCTGAAGTTTGAGTACAGGGGCCTAGCCTAGCACTAGAGTGGGCTGGAGACCATGTGGTGCTGCAGTGACTTTAAAGCATGTGTTCATGATAACTGGCCCTGTGCTTGGCCTGGCTGGGAGTCTGCATTTTCAGGTGCCCACCTGCAGTTTGAGTCCGTGGGGACTGAATGGAAGCCTGGTACCACAGAGCTGCCCTAGACCATGGGAGTGGTGACCCATGGAGCTGTGCGAGTGTCCTTGGGCCACTGAGGCAGCAGGGACAAGAAGAGCCCGGAGCCTGGGTTCCCCAGAGGCTCTTGGGAGCCTGGTGCTGTGGGAGTTGTCTGGGGCTATTGGAGAAGGCCGGCACGGGGGTGAGCTGCCAGTGTGGGTTCACGGAAGCCACTAGGAGTCTGGTGCCAGGAATGGTGCCTGGAGCCAGGAATGGTGCTTGGAGCCCCAGGGGCGATGGGGCTGATGGAGATCGGGTTTGTAGGAGTCTGCAGGATACAAACCAGGGTTGCAGGAGTCACCTGTCACTGCCTAGGCCAGACCTGGGATCACAGTGAAATCCAGAGCTCACTTCACTCTCCTTCCCCAGGAGGAGTGTCTCTGTAGGGACTCTGCCTGGGCTTGGGAAAGGGGTGATGGGACTAGTGTGTATCTATCTTTCCTGCGCTCTTGCTTCAATGTTGTCTTTTCTTATTTCTATGCTTCACCCAGGTGCTCTAACCTCTCACCAGGATCCCTGGTTCTTGTGAAGGCACTTTTGCATATGAAAAGCTGTGTAAATTGATATTGAAGGTGGGGCAAGCACTAGAAACTCCTATACCTTCATTTTGTTCTCTTATGTTTTGAGGAGAGGGCTTGCACCTTATTTAAGTGTGCATCTCCAATGTGCACTGATGCCTTACTTAAGGGATGGTTCAATAAGTGATTATTGAATCCAACAAGTATAAAGATCTGTAATAAATTCCATTTGTAAGACACCGAGAAGAGCATTTATATTCAGTTCAGAGATGTATAATGTAAGATGTTCATGAAGAGTCTGAGTCTGACTCAGAGAAGAGATAAAACACTGATAAGTATTCTCTAAGGATACATATGAAAATACATGTATTTATCTTTGTACTCCTAGTGCCTTTCATGTGGCCTCAGAGAGAGCAGACAGTCAATAAATTTTGTTGCATGAACTAGATTTAACAACATGAAGAGGCTTTTATTTAATAAAATATAGATAATAGGGAGCATGAATTTTATAAGATTTATATCTTAATGTAGCCTGAGCCCTCGCCTATATAACAAGCACTCAAGAAATACTGGAGTGAATAAAATGAAAATTCCAAATGAAGATAAAGAGTAATCAAGCAAAAATAAGTGTACTTACTTATGACTATGATAAATTGTGTCCCCTAAAAATTAGGGTAAGTTGTAGTCTCTCTCGCTTACTATGCTCCAATCAAACCAAATTACTTAAACCTCCTCACTTGAGTCCCATGAATTTGTCTCAAAAGTGATATATGCATTCAGGCTCTGTCTATCCACTCTACCTTCACTTAGCTAAACCCCAGGCCTTGTCACCTTGTAAGCAGGTTCCTGTGTAATTTAGAATGCTTCCTACTGGGGTTATTTGACATATTATGGACTTCGTACTATGATTTTCATGAGTTTCCTCAAAATACTAAAAAGAGAATTATCATGTGATCCAGAAATCCTACTTCTAAGTATATATTCAAATGAATTGAAAGCAGGATCTGAGAGATATTTGCAGACCCATGTCCATTGCAGCATTTTCACAATAACCAAGAAGTAGAAGCAACCCAATTGCCCACTGACAGGTAAATGGATAGAGAAAATGTGATATATGTGTACAGTGGTATATAATGCAGCCTTAGAAAAGAAAGAAATCCTGTCACAAGGCATAACAAGGATCTCCTTTGGGGATATTACGCTAAGCAAAATAATCCAGTCACAAATGGACAAATACTACATAATTCCACACCTATTAAGTATCTAAAGTAGTTAAAATCATAGAAATAAAAAGTAGAGAAGTGGCTGCCAAGACCTGGGAAGGCACAGGGAAGAGAAAATTAGTGTTTAATAGGCATAGAGTTTCAGTTTTGCAAGATTAAAAAGTTACAGAAGTCTGTTGCACAGAAATATGAATATACTGAATACAACTGAACTATACACTTAACATGGTTAAGATAGTATTTTTACTGAAAAAAATTTTTTAATTAAACACTTGTCTAAATCCTGGCTGAGAAAATGGTCTGTGGAATCAGGAAGTTAAAGGCCATAGTTCTGGCTTTCATTATGCATTTTGGTCCCCAGAAACTCACCCGAGTGGAAACATGGAGTGGCTTAGTCCCTGTTCTTAGCACCTGGTGCCTTCTGAATATACAACTACATGGGCGTTATAACAACAAGGAGTCGGAGTTCTCTCAAAGCAGATGGAATTGAAAATACATTGAAGAACGTAACAAGATGCATTCAAATGCCTCCAAGATCTCTACTGAAATATTAATAGTACACTGTCAAATGTACTTGGGCTTCACATTTCAGATTTAAATGTTATTTTCCCACATTGCAAATACTTCACAATGGGAAGGCACTTTCTGATTTACAAAGCTCTTCCACACATGTTCTCATTCAGTCATCACACCTACCTTATTGTAGAGACAAGAAATGTATTATAATCCCCTTTGTGTAGATTGAGATACCAGAGCTAATACACAGAGAGGTCCTATACCTTGGAAATATCAGAGCTATTATCCTACCTATGGTTTGCCAGCTCCAGTGACACATTGGTTTCCATGACCCTACGTATATCACTGGTTGCTCTGATATGTCCTCTTTGAGGAAACAGGAGCTCAGAGGGCCAACTGAAGAAGTTCATAGTGCTATCACGAAGGAGCCAGGAAAGATGGCAAGCTGTGTGGTGAAGTTCAATTGGAACATCTGTATGTTCTCTTCATTTACAAAATGCGAGGCCATTGCTTGTTTGAGCAACAAGGAAGTCTGTCCTCTAAGGTAAGTTGTTCAGCATGACTGACTGAACGTAGGGATTAACTAAAAGCCATCTGCCAAGAGCCATCTAACAGAAATATAAAAATGAATTAAAAATTAATTTCATGCAGATAAGCTTTGACAAATGTCTGTACGATAGGATTTTGGAAGTGGGGAAGATGTGTACTTCATCATTTACACAGTTGATCAGTCCCTCTCCAAGCTCCTTAAAACAAAGCTTTGCTCATATGTATATAAGCACAGATTGTCCTGGTAGCCATCGTAATTCGCTCACACATGAAAGTTTTCTTTAGGACGCTGAAGTTCTGTTCTTAAAAGTTCTTGGCATTTACGTATCTGCTCTCCAAGACAGCACTTCAATTTTTTGTTTCCCTTTGGCTCTGTCCTTCTGACTTCTCTTACATATCATTATTTCATCAGATGTATGTACTCAATATGATTCCAATTGTGTTTTGTTTGTTGGGCCAGTGAACCTGGGTAACCCAAGGCACATGGCCAAGCATCTGGTAACAATAAATTCAACATTACAGTAGAAGATCAAGAATCCTGTAACCATAAGGTAATATAGAGACTATTTGGTAGCTATGAAGAATACATAATAGTGTGTTTTCTTTGATGATCATTGTTGTTTTTAAATTGACAAAAACAGGTCAGAGATCCCTGATGGCACACGTTTGATAAATTGGGCCAGGAGAAAACAGCACTTGCCCTTTGCATCTGGCCCAGGTTTTAGTTTTGAGTTATCATTTCTTCTGAGGTCCTTAGAACCACAGAACCCCAAAACTGCAAATATAATATATCCAGCAGGTCACCTGTTTAAAAGCAAAGGGCTCATTGCCTCTATACAACACATCTTATGTTCGTCAGATTCTGTTTTCACAGTTGAGGGGCCTGGGTAGATATGAAAGTCACCGAAAACTTATTTTTTCTTTAGATATTAATTTTAAATGTATTTTTCTATAATTTTGGCACACTAGATAGTTCCTAGAACCTAGGACAGTTTTAAGTACGTAATAGATGCCAAGATATGTTTGGTGAATGAATAAATAATTGACTGTCAGTTTTCTTTTCTTATCCTCTTATAAGCCGTACTTCTTTAATATTTACATTAGCTCCTTTATAAATTGTGTACTTTCTCCATGCTGACTATTTAAATAAACCTTTCTGTTTCAGTTCTTAACTTATAAAATCAGAAAGTGAGGCTCACTATTCTCCCCTAGGTTGTTTATACAAATTTCTCATTTGATTACCTTTAAATTTTTCCCCACCACTTATTTATTTCAGGTTCAAAGTTATACATGGGTTCCCTTTCCTAATTTCCACTTGCATACAGGCTATTTTCTTTAGCTTGCCATAAGCATTTGTGGTGTGCACCTATTAGGCCCCAGAGGTGAACACATTTCCAGTTTGGAAATCTATAAACTCCAGCTTGCATTTTGGGGGTTTGCTGTTCTTAAAACATTCTTTAAAAAAGTAAATTCATTTTTCCCATTTATACTAGGATAGTAAGAAGCATAAACAAAATTTCATAAGAACCCCTAAATCAGTTTTATATTACATCTTCAGAGGAAAAAAATACCAAACTTTGTATCTCTAGAGTCTCTTCCTGACTTTTCATTAACAAGTCTATGATCCAAAAGAAAGACATAAAATGTTTCTCTTCAAGGATGGCTGGCCCAACATATAAGGAAAACAGAAGATTTATGTTCTCTTTGCATAATTCATGCAAAAAAATTGTTTTGGCCTGAATACTATCTCCTATGTTGTCATTTTTGATGGCATATGAATGACCTCTCTGAAAATTTCTGCCTCAGACAGACAGCAACACTGAGGACTACTAACTCAAAAAGAAATTGTTAGCTTATTCTCTAATTAGAACACTGAAGAACCACGTTTGTCCTCAACTCTTGGTAAAGGAATTAGAAATGTATGGCTTTTGAAAAGACACCTAATTTTTTCATGTATTTTCACTCTCTGAATCCCTTTGCAGCAATAATAGTTTTCTTACAATAGTTAAAAAATAATTACAAAATTTAAAAAGAAGCAAAATGACATTTGTTTTCTTTGGAAAAAAAAAAAAAAAAAAAACCCTGAAAACAATGTTCTGCGTCTCCTTTGTCACCCTTAAGCCCTCCTTCAACTCTTAGGTTCTGTGGGCAGCAAAACTACTATGATGAATCTTTGGACCTTTATCTTAGCCTGAACTAGGGACAAAGAGGCTTTTTTTCTGGCAGCCTGTGACCACTTGTTTCCAGATTAGTCATGACTCAGGATGAGCTTTCTGAGTAGTTAGTATCAAATAAACTTGTATTTTATTGCATATTTCATTTCTTTATTGAATAGATCTTTTCTGAATATAAGCCTTATATGAAAGGTTGAACTTGCAACTCTTTAGATGTTATCTAGCTTTGGTATCATCTAACATCTACAAACTTGCAGGGCATTGAGTAAGTACTTTTACATGTGTTATTTGAACACAACACTAACCAGAGTAATAATTCAAAAGTAATAATCCTGACCAGAGCAATAATTATAAAAATAATAATAGTAACAATCATAATCACAATAGGAGGATCTGGTACACACTAAACACTGTTTTTCTAGAGATGCCATGTATATAATGGGTATATGCACAGATGTCACCAACTTGTATTTAGAAACAAGATATCATTTCTTTTATACCTAAATATACATAAATTCAAACTCTTATTATCCTTTCTGGTTCTACCAACTTCCTCCTCCAGAACAACATCTAATATTTCTACTCAAAAATATGTACAGTCCCTACAAATTTATTTTGTCTTTCACTTATCTCTCCAACTTCCTCCTTCAACCCAGCTCTTTGGAATCACCTAAGAAATTTGTGCTTTCAGGTTATTGCTGCTAGTTCAAGACTATAGTATTTAAAAATTCTTAGGGTAATAGTGGTAAAGCATAAATATATAACTATTTAAATATGTACTACATTGATAACTGTATATAATTATATAGTTTGATATATATCAAACAGACTAACAGTCTGATTAATAAATTAGTTGAAGTCACTAGTAATACAAATGAATATTCTTTAAAAAATAAAGACAACTCCACCCTCAAGATCTGTTCCAAATCCCTGCTGTTTCTGTGACTGGAAGCCAGCTAATTCCCAATAAGATGACTCAGTTTTAATTTCTGTTCCTTGGGGTCCAGACACAACTTTCTTCTGTCCCTCAAGATAGAAATATTTCCTTCCACATGCTCAGGAAGAACTCACTTCTGTCCCCAGGATGAATGTAAACAACAATACATCCATTTACTTTCTGGTGGATGTTCACTCACTGGAAATTATCTCATCTATTTATTCAACTGATCTAATAATTTCCAGCACCAGGCATTGTGCAAGATGGTGGGTGCTCAGTGATTACAAACAATAACAACAAAATGAGACAAAAACAAACATGTTCCTTGTTGTCATGGACCATACAACCATTTGGGGAAGCCACCATTGCACACGTCAAAGACTGGGCACTTTCACTTAAATATGCAAGGTACAAAAGTTTCATGTCTGTAGCACTCTAACATTCTTTTTCATATACTTTTCTCCACTGTGAAAGAAAGGTCAGTCCTGAGTTTGCCTCTTACACACACACACACACACACACACACACACACACACATACACACACACCTACCAAGCAAACAAACATACATATTTAGTAATAAAGAAAATATGATTTAGGAAAAACAAAATGTAGTTCTTCCTGGTTCTACCTACATTAACCAGATTAACTCTGCATACCACTCAGCAAATTTTATTTAATATAATGTCTAAAACTTATGCAGATGAATATTATTATTATTTTTTTAATTTTATTGTTGTTGTATTACATCCATCCCTTTTTTATTCCCCTCTGTTCCCCTTCCCACCCACCCTTTCCCCCCAAAGTCAATCCCACCTGTTGTCCATGTCCATGGTTCCTTTTTACTAGGTTCTTGTGAATATTATTTTTTATTTTACTTTGGGCCCTGCCTGTTATAAACCCAATTAAATAAATTTCTTTTCTGAATTCAGTAGAATACATCTTTGCCTACCTATTGAAAGGTGTGCTATTGAAAACTGAATATGATTCAAAATACTAAAATGAATGTCCCAATAAAACACTGACTTCACTAACACCTCCATTTGTATCTTTTACAAGAACAATACTACATCCCATGTTGGCATATGGATTTAAAATACCCATTCAACATTTCATTGAATCTACTCAACCTAGACTCCCAAGTCTCTCATTGGTTCACTTCTACTTTTCTTTAATATCCCCCATTGAATCCACCTTGCTATATCTCCTGTAAGCCTTTATTACATTTTTTTCCTTTTAAATATTTTGGTAAGAATAATTGACATGAGATCTACCCTTGCAATTGATTTTTAAATATTGTTATCTACAGATATAGTGTTATGTATCAGTGGAATACTAATCAACCTTAAAAAAAGGAAGGAAATCCTGCAGTATGTGATGTGGGTGAATCTTAGGGACAGTATGCTAAGTGAAATAAGCCAGTTACAGAAAGGCAACTACTCTCATATGAGGAACTAAAATAGTGAAACTCATAGAAGCTAAGGGGTTAGAGCAAGGGGGAAACCGGGAGTTGCAAAACCCATGTTATTTTTGACACATTTTAACCTTCTCCATATTTTAATTTTTTGGCAATCACCATGGATATAATTTTGTTCTTACCTTTCTGCTTCTAGCACAGCAACTCTCTGGATGCTGTGCAAGATGGTGGGGGCTCAGTGATTACAAACAATAACAGCAAAATGAAACAAAAACAAACATGTTCTTTATTGTCATGGACCACATGAGACTTTCTGGGAACCAGCTCTGAACTGGATGACCTGTATTGAGGGCAGCATCTACCTGTCAGGGCTTCCACACAAAGAGGAAAAGAAGGGAGGTTATCAATAGAGGATTTTATTTTGTCTATCCAGCAATCTTGTTTTATTTCTTGATCCCTTTTTTCCTCAACCCCTCACTGCATTTGAATAACGGAAAGTCAATGTCATACACCTCTAGTTTGGAAAACTTAGGGACTTATAGGGCATTTCCTTGCTTCCTATTTTAAGACACTAAAAGAGAGACCTATGTAAGTTGTGTGACTTGTGCAGAATAAGACAAACAGCTAGAGCTGAAACCCAAGATTTCACCCCAAATTTTCTTGTTCTCTACTCCTCTTTTAAACCATTTTTTATTTTCCTTGGGTCTGTTGCTCAGGTTGATTTAATTGGAATACATTTTAAATCTTCCATTAAGAGATCCAAAGAGTCAGTGGGAGAATACATGTCTAAGTTTTAACTTTTTAATTGCTTATTTAAAATGCTCTTCAAACAAGTTGTACATATATGATACATGAAGATATTTTGTTGATTGGGCACTGCTCTATAGACTTGTATGAACTGGTGTTTGTGTCCTCAGATTCCTCTCCAGCTTTCCCTTTAGTAAAGTAAGCTTGTGAAAGGCTTTGGTCTAAATGGCCTAATGTGGTTGGTGAAATGGCTCATCTTCTTCCCTTAAGTTCAGGCTCAGGGATTGGCCCATATCTGGGCCTGTGAAAACTAGCACACAATTTTCTCCTAGATACATTCATGATGTGATTCTAGGATTGAGAAGTTTTCTCTTTTCTGAAATTGTTCATGGTATGGACATAAGACTTGATGCTTCTATGATTTTACTACCATGAGTGAAATCAGCCTAAAATTGAAGTCACAAAACATACACAAAAGGGTGAAGGCAAGAAAATCACTGAGAACGAGGTAGATACTAATAAACTATGCATATCCTGCCCGGCCTCTGCCTTTTCAGATACACATTCCAGTAAAAAGTTTTATACTTTTAAGCCAGTTGATGGGAGATTTCTGTTTCTTGACAGCCACACATTCTAACTTATTGAAAATGGAAGGTAATCAGCTCTATTCCTATTTATGTATTTATTTACTTATTTGCATTAAAACACCAGAACACAGGAATCTGAATGGATGGCCTGTTTTTATGTTCACCTTTTTATCAAGGTTCTGCCTGGAAAACCAGGGAGGCAGATGTGCATCCCAGGTGCTTCTACAGGGCTTAGCGTAGGGAATCTAAGTGTTGCCAGAGCTCGCTCTCTTTCTCTCTCTCTCTCTCTCTCTCTCTCTCTCTGAAGAGCTAGAGATACAACCTCCTGCTACCTGAAAAAAGCACAAAAGGAAGGCTTTCCTCAAGGAAAAATTGTAAGATCGGTAAATTGCTCTTCCCTTCTGCCACAATCCCCTTTATGTCAAGAAAACACTTGTGGGATATGATAAAGGGAATTTGGTTTGGGGATATATTTAGATTGAATTTAGTGCAATAGAATTATGTGATTTTTGGAAACATTATTTACAGGTATAGTCCTTCTGCCTTTTCCATATGGGATTGGCTCATCCATGAGACAGACATGCAGGCCCAGAAGTTCCACTGTTAATGTTAATGTAGGTGATCTTAGTTTGCTAATGTGGACATGTGTTGATATGTCTCATGGCACCAGGCATCAGGAGTAGGTTGGGAATGAGTGGACAAGCCAGGTTTGAAATGTACTGCTCCAGAAACTATTCTGTGGAAATATCTTCAAATCATCAGATGCATAAAAGTGTGAAGAGGAGATTCAAAATTATCTTCTGTGTTTTCTTTTTTTAATGTTCATGATAATAAGATTGTTTTATGTTTGTACAGAATAATCTATAATATAAAGTGAGAGTAAATTTATGGGAGCTTGCATATTTCATATATTTTAAATATACATAAAAATCAATCTCTCATGCTAGAATTATCTTTTGAGACAATTATCTAGCTATAAGGCTAGATATAAGTTATCATCTTTATTATCTTCCTAGAAATTATACTTCAAAGTGTTTGAGTTGTGACAACTTAATAAAAAATATGTAAGCCAAGGCTCTGGCTGATGGCACAGTGGATAAGGTGCTGGCCTGCGAACCCAAAGGTCACTGGTTTGATTCCCCAGCTAGGGCACATAATCAGGTTGCAAGCCAGGTCCATGGCTGAAAGCAGGTGAAAGGCAACCATACATTGAAGTTTCTCTCCCTTTCTTCCTCCCTCCCTGCCCTTCTCTCTAAAGATAATGAATAAAAATCTTTTAAAAAAATATGTAAGCTAACATACCAAGGGAAATGATTATAGAGGGGTGTTAATCCACTAGTTAATTAAAATATTATTTGTTAACTTCTTGGGTTTTGATTTTGGGGGGTGATTTGTCAGCTTTTAAAAATTTCAATTTGTTGTACTTTTCTTAATAAAAATAAATATTTGTATCTAATTTTCTAATTTTCATTGTGTTATTTTTTGCTAAAGAGGGTCCTCCAGAGTGAGCATGTATCAAATTCCACAAAATTTGGATTTTCCCCAAGGTATACACTGGGAATCGTGGAGAAAATGATGAATTATTCAATTACCTGAGGGAGAATGGAAGTTCTTACAAAGGAGTTTTGTTTAAGAATGAGTAGAGAGAAATGGGGTTAAACATAGGAAAGGAACATTAGTGTTTAGTTCAAAAGTCACTGAAATGCCTTCACTGAAAACCGTATCTCAAATTGCACCTCACCTCTACCCTGCCTGATCACTTTCTATTCCATTGTTCTATCTAATTTGAATTTACATTACTTTTTACTTCTATATCTTCATTTAAAAATAAGCTTTATGAAGGTGGAAATTTGTTTCACCTTTTTATTACTACCTACCCCACCAAGCCTAGAACAGTGTCTCTGATATGAATAGTTTATAAATAGTTGTTGAAGGAATGGATGAGTGCCCTAAATTTCCCTGTGTTAACCTGAGCTTTTTTGGTTCCAGTAATTTAGCAGAATAGCTGTTAACATATCTGATCTCTTCCAAATCTCCAGCCAAGTTTTGTTTCTGTGTGCTCAACTTTCAGAATCCAATGGCAATATGGTTTTATTTTTGGCCATCATGTACACACACACACACACACAAAATTGAAGTATTCAACCTAAATTATATATGTGTATATATGATTATATATACATACATATATGTGTATACACACACACACACACACACATATATATATATATATATATATATATATATATACTCTCTCTACAACCATTTTCAGAAAGGCAGAAAAGCAATGAACACAACCAGACTAAAAACATACATCTGGCTACCATATTAAAAAGGCAACATCTTGACAACTATTAACAGAATTGAAAATTGTGCAGGAATTTTCTCACAAAGCCCATAAATTCTAGAAGTAATGCTGGTAATACTTCCAAAAACTTAGACGTTATCTTGGTGCTTTTTGTTATAAGTTACCTCTTTTAATCGTGTAACTTTTTTTGTGAAAGTTGTATTTTGTAATCATAAACGAGAAGACCCTAAGGGTTCTTCTCAGTAACAGGCACGTTTCCAAGTGGTCATTAGAACTGGACAAAGATTTCCTAACGCCAGCTTGGCAGTTCAACTCAACCTTATCTCTTCTGAACTTTCCCCATCGCAGAGTTTTGACTCTGAAAGGGGCCTCAGTAGCCCCTGTGAGAGGAACAGATGCCAAGGAACCAGTCAGTCCCATTTGTTCCTGTGCAAATAACACCTTTTGGGTTTGGAGTGAAAATGTGCTGCATCTATATTTGCTTTTAGATTCCCTTCCTCAGCTAGATGTGACCATGTTACTTATTTCTGGTTACTGATACGTAAGGCCATGTGTAATAAAGTTTTATTTTTAGGGAATTGTGTATTCTGAAGGTAAGAAGCCAGCCCAGCACATAGCACTATTTGTCCTTCCTGTGTCTGGAGCTAACGCTACCATTTTATGACCATGAGGTCAACAGCAAGCAGCTAGGAGTGCTGGAGCCAAAATCCGGAAGGAGCCTAAGACAGAGAGGGTGTTAGCGAACCACTGGCCCTGTGTTGCATCTGTAGACTACTTATTATGGAGAAAAAAAAAATTTATATTTAAGTTACTGTTAGTTTAGTTTCCACTCTTACAGCCCAGAGTATTCCTGTTATATTTATTAATTCCTTTTACTAAAAGAAGAAAACTGAGGCTCATTGAGAATAAGCAGTTGGGCCAGATCCATAAATATATTTGGAGAGAAGCACATTACAGGAGTCCCTGTCTTTTCTGGATACTCACAAGAAAACCCTGTAGCCATAGAATAAGATGATCATTCTGCTTCACCAGCCTGTTCAAGGAAACATTAAAAGTAGCAAAATGCTCATCATAAAAAGTGTCAGAATGATCTGTAATTGTAAGAATGAGTGCTAGAGAACAATGCTGTATAATATTTGTTGTAATTGGTAGTAATACAACAAATGATGTTGTAGGGTTTTTGATGTTTTATGAAAACATGTTACATAAAATAAAACATTCATTATTGGGTCAAACTATCTGGATGACAAGTCAAAAATTTCACCATTCACCAAGTTATTCTTTATTCTTATGTCTGCTTATTCAGCTATCCAGATAATTTGGCATCATGTAGATTCAATGAAGTTGAGCATTGTGTTAAGAAGGCAGTTAGTTGTCTTCTGAATTTGAGCAACATTCTTCAAGTACTTCAGACTTCAACCTTTACTCTCATGTTGTTTTTTATGTCTTAATAAAAGAGTCCCAGCATGCTCTAGACTGACTTTGTCATCTACGTTTCATTTCAGTCTTCATTTATTAATTTACACAAAATCACATGGAAGTTTTCAACTTCTTATATACCTCCTCACAAAGGAGGTTTCCTCTCACTAGTGCTAAATCCCAGTTCCAGTCACAGCTTTGCCTTTGTCACATTTTTATGTACATTACTCACAAATAAAGAAATCCTCCTAGCAAAGCATTTGGCATCTTTATCTTCCTTTATGAAAATGCAATTCTGAGATTTCCAATTGCACATATGGACCAGATGTGAAACATGACTGAAATGCACAGGGAATTCAGTATGGCTTGGCAATTGGAACATGGATTATATTCCCTGTTGCTGGACAGCTGCTTCAAGGGCTTGAATGGTGTGTGTGCATGTGCATGCGTGCGTGTGTGTGTGTGTGTGTGTGTGTGTGTACCCTTTTCCACCCTCCTTAACCCATAAGAAAGTTTAAAATGGAGGCAGACTGCTACCTCTCCTTTTACTCTATGCACATGCTAGGCAGTAAGGTTAAGTTATGATACTATTCCAGGCTCATATGTGTTATGAATGCTTCTGAACACATTATAATTCAGTTAGCTCAAATTGGCACTGAATCTACATGCAGTCACTATAACCTTCTTACCTTAAATTTAATGTACATTTTCCATGTCTTGTCCCCACTGTCAGGTGTCTTTTTGGAATAACAATACCGAGTCATTTTTTATTTATGATGGTGATGAAAACAAAGAAAATTCTTTGGGGGGTATGTGTGCATGTGCACACATGTGTGTGCTTGTGATTTTCAATTGGAAGGGATAATAACTCCAATGGGAGAAACAAATTCCAAAAAATATCATGAACATCTCCATCTCTTTTAACATTGATTTATTTAAGTAAAAGTGTAACTACTGCCTTACCCACAGAAACTGCTGTGACAGTCTTATATCTCATTATCTTAGAGCCACTGTATGTACTTCTGTTTATTCATTGTTTCATGTTACTGTCTAAGGAGCTTTCAGTAAGACCACTGGTGTCATTGTCACTCTTTAAAATCCATCAGTGAATCTCTTCACATGAATTAACACAAACTACATAATTTGCCATGACTGTGGACCCTGCCTGTATTTTATTCTCACCATCAAATACCCTTTACCTTATACACCTTATTTCACTTACAAGTATCTTTTGTTTCCCAAACTGCCACCTTTATTTCTACCCAGTCTTCTCTCTCATTCATGTACCCATTTTATTTATATTTATTAAATACTTAATATCCAGCAGCTTTCTTCCTATTTACTTGGTTGTTTCCTATATTCAGATTGCAGCATGAAAACCACTTCTATCTATGACAGAAATTTCCAGTGGTTCAATAAAGCCTATTTACTTTTTTTCCTGGCCACATTCTACAATTCTCAGTTTGTTCTTGAATCTTTGTTGGCATGTGACTAGTACGCACATAGTGAAGGTGAATGGAACTGTGGTATGTCATTTCCAGACTTAAGGATTTAAGAAGTAGAAGGAACAGACCAAAAAAAAAAAAAAAAAAAAAAACCCTCAAATTTTCTGTCTTGGCTTTTGTCCCATATTATTGCAACTTCTGCTTTTGGTAGAAATCTTCTCAAACCCTGATCCACTGCCTCACTCTTAAGAGGACCCTGTGATTACATTGTGCCCACCTAGATAATCTAGAACAATCTCTCCATCTCACATCCTTACCATCCCTTCTGCCAGGTCAGGTAATGTGATGGCACATTCTGGGACATGGACTTCTTTGAAGAAGAGGAACATTTTTTCTATCTACCGCCCCAAGTGACAAGATGTAGGCTTATAAAAAGTTACAACAAGAATGTCTTTAACATTCAAACCTGAGTCAAAGATAACCTTAGAGACTTGCCTTTGTTACTAAAGCATATTGTCTCAGAGAGCATCAAAATAATCATCATTAAATTTAAAAGAGAACCATAGGGGAAAGGAAGAAAAGATGGAAGATTTGAGAACAAATAATAAAGATAGAATAGAAAAGAACTTCAGTGTGGGTACTATCATGTGAATTTTCCTGGGCACAAATAGAACAGAGACCTAATAAACTTTCATGGGAATTATATTGCCACTTAAAACAACTTTCAGGCTTCTCCAGTGCACCAACTGGAAATGGGTTTTAGAACTGGTGTAGCCTTTGTGAGAACACGATCCCCATGCCTTCTTTAGATGTCACCATGAGGAGAACAGAGAGTGAGAATGCCCCAAAGGGCCAGGGAGAACCAAACACTGGAGCTTCTCCCAGAGAGCAGAACCAGAATTGAATCAAGCAACTTCACTTGCTGTGGAGAGCAGGGCCAATAACATGGCTTTAGTCTGAGCAAGACAAGATAAAGTATATAAAACTAAATAGCATTAATTGTGTCAACCAAGATGGCAGCTGGTCAGCCGTGACAACTTGGTTCAAGAAAGAAACTACCTAAGTCATTCCAGGAACCCCGCCAAATGCTGGCCAGTTGGCATATTCAAGGTACCAGCATGCAGCCGTGTCTACAGAGAGGACACATCTCCTGATAGAGCACTGGGGACTCTTGGCCTTCAGTTACAGCTCAATCAGGTGCCAAGAACTTGTGTATAATAGAGGCAGACTTCAAAGTTACCACCAAGACAGCAAATCTCCCACCATGAGATGCTGCTCTACACTCACTGCTGGAGACTCCACCAGACTGAGCCCTGGAACTTCCACACCACCTGAGGTACCACTCCAATTGGACAGAGACAGGAGTCACCTAATTGCTGATGCTGTCTCCAGGACCTGGAACTCAAATTCTGGGACTCGGGTTCATTAATCCGCCATTGATTGTGTATTAACTGTTTGTGATGTTACAGAGGATAGGATATTAATGTACTGTTGATGTTCTATCTTGTGTGAACATGCAGTTAATAAAAGCCGAGTTTGAGCAACAGCTCTTGCAGCTCTGGACTCATTTGTTGCCATTGCCCAGTGTGACACACACAGGTGACCTACTTTCCCCAAGCCAGAGGTGCACCCTGACTTAAGGAAAGACTACAATGGGACACTCCTCAAGAGGTACGGTCTATAGGGGTCATATGAGGGTGCTCATAACACTCGCTGTCAGACAGAGATGCCTCACAATACCTTTAGGCTGAGTTTCCTCCTCACAGCAGCTGGTGGCTGCTGTCTGTCTCCTGTTCCTCTCATTGGATTTGGAGTACCTATTATAGCTGTGCTTTGCTTTCCACTGACAGTTACGTAACAGACATGTGGGGCCTGAGGGAAAGAGTACTTACTATAATTGCCGTGGAAACTTGCTTTGAGTTTGCAGAATCCTTCCATAGGAACAGACCCAATCTTTCATTCAATCAACTGATTTTGAGTACAAAAAAGAGGCTTAGTTCCAAACACTGGGCAAAGTCCATGATTTCTTTTCTTTCTTTCTTTCTTTTTTTTAAGATTTTATTGATTATTTTAGTGAGAACGGCAGGGAGGGAGGAAGAAAGGGAGAGAAACTTCAATGTATGGTTGCCTTTCACCTGCCTCCAGTTAAGGACCTGGCTGGAGACCTGGCTTGCAACCTGGTTATGTGCCCTGGCTGGGATTGAACCAGTGAACTTTGGGTTCACAGGCCAGTGCCTTATCCACTGTGCCACCAGCCAGGTGAAACCATGATTTCTAATGGGGCTGTGGCCCTGCTACCCATCTCATGTTGTCTACCTGGCTTCTGACAGTTGTCTACATGGCATCTGTTGTTTTGGGGTCTTAGCACTGAATTGTATGACAGAACCCAGTTCTGAAACAGCATCTCCTATTGTCGATGAGGGGCTACCACTAAACTTCTAAATTATTTTGGTGCCCTACTCACCAGTGCATTTTTTATCATTTTGGTAAATAGTGTATCCTCTTCATCTTCTCATGGGACATAGACCTCTGGTGAGTCCTCTGGCATTACATAAAACATTCATTTCAACATGTCCATATCTTTGATACACTTGATGCCTCTTCCATCATTTGCCATAGCAATTCTGACCGCAGTTTTCTCCTTTCTTCCAGAAGTCATCTTTGTATCATGTTTGCAGCATCTGGTATTTTTGCCAGGATGTCAAATTCTGTATATCAGGAGTGTGGTCTCAAATTGATAAACTCTTCTTTATTCAATCCTGTGCTCCAGTCCCCTCAGTCAAACACCTCTGGGGGCCTACTCCCACACATCTCCTAGCTCCTGCCAGTTTCTGCTGGCTGGGCCCTGTGGATCTTGGCAAATAGTCCCTTTTTTCTCTTATCAGGACCAGCACATTCCCTCCTGCCTTATGTTGTGACTTAATGCTAGCATGGGCCTGGTGTTGAGAATATATAATTGTTTCAAATATATGAATTTGGAAAGGTTTCTAAAGATTGTTATATTGCAGGAGAAGACATAGAGATATGGAGTGTGTTTGTGTGTATGTGGGTGGGGTATATGTAAGAAAGAGAGAGAGAATCTGACAATTTGAATAAATGAGCATTTCATGTTGTAGAGGTCTGATTCCCTGCTTAAACTCAGGCAGGAATCAATGAATTATTATTATTATTATTATTATTATTATTACTGAAATCATTATTATACCTAATTGACATTTAAGAACTGGGATTGATTTCCCAAAATTATTATACATTCCAATCTCGGTAATTTTTTTCTTTCTTTTTAAATTTACTGTTTTTGCTATTACACTTTCTACTTTTTCTCTTTTTCACACTCTTGCCCAGGCCCACCTCCCGCCCCCCCCCTCAGCCAATCCCAACACTGCTGTCTATGTTGTCCATATCCATGGGTCATGCATAAACGTTCCTTGGTCAATTCCTTCACCATCTTTCATCTAGTCTGCCCTCCACTCGGGCAGTTGTCAGTCTGTTTCATGGATCCATGCTTCTGTTTTGTTCTTTAGTTTATTGAGTTCATTAGATTCTATGTATAAGTGAGATTGTGTGGTATTTTTCTTTCACTTGCTGGCTTATTTCACTTAGCATGAAACTTTCCATGCTATCACAAAAGGCAAGAGTTTCTTCTTTATTGCTCGTAGTATTCCATTGTGTAAATGTACCACAGCTTTTTATCCTACTGATGGGTATTCAGATCTTGGTTATTGTAAATAGTGCTGCTATAAACATAGGGGTGCATATATGTTTTGTATTGGAGTTTCATGATTCTTAGGATATATTCTCAGCAGTGAGATGGCTGGGTCAAAAGGCAGTTCCATTTAATTTTTGGAGGAAATTCCATAGTGTTTTCCATAGTGACTGCACCAGTCTATATCCCCACCAACAGTGCACCGGGGTTCCCTTTCCTCCACATCCTTGTTTGTTTGTTTATTGATGGTAGCCATTCTGACAGATGTGAAGTGATATCTCATTATAATTTTAATTTGCCTCTCTCTCATGATTAGTGATGTTGAGCATTTTTTCATATGCTTATGGGCCTTTTGTATGTCCTTTTTAGAGCAATCTCTGTTCAGGTCCTTTGCCCCCAATCTAGGTAATTTTGAAAATAAGATTAATTTGATATATTTCTTTTGTAGTTTACAATCTATTCTGCCATCACAGGCTTGGATGCCAAAATAGATACTGTACTCTGTTATAATATTTTCAGAAATTTAATATTTCACGGTGTTCTTTAAAATTATTAGAAAAATAGCACTTATGTTTCTGTGAACATTTACAGTGAAATCCGAAGCCACTCAAAAATAATTTTTGAATAAATATGACCAGAGAGAAAAGTTTTCGGGCCTGATTCTAATAGACCTCACAATAAGCCACATAACAATCAGCAATTGACATGCTGTGGCTCTCAGAGGATCGGTTACCTAAAATTCAGCCTGTGGAGAAATAAGGAAACTCTTCAGAAATGAAATCCCCATGGGTTAGTAAAACTTACTCTACTTTTTCTAAATGAAAGCACATATTCATTATTTCTTCTTATATTCCTTTCTTAGCCTTCAACATACAATCCCCATTGTGAGTTTGCCTATTATTTCTTGATTCCAAGGCTCTTCTTGTAGAGTTTGAGCAATTATAGAATCCCACATCAAGTCCTCATATGTTGTGAATGAGAATTTCAATGAACATGTATTTGGGAAATGAAAGACAGATGGTCCTCCAGTCTGTATCTCCTTTACCTCCTTTGTCAACCAGAAATCGACTGCATGTGTCTACTCCATTTTATTCATATCAATACACTTGCATAGATTTCATAAATCTTCTTTTCTCTTACTTCAGTGTTTGTACCAATTCTAATTCTCTGAATGTCTTCTCCATTGAACTTCCTGTTTTTTTCCTGCTCTCCATTTTATCTCATTTCACAATACAGCCTTTCCTCATTTATTCTCCAGATTTTTCTAAATGAAAAGCCATATTAACTTGGTCTTTACAATAAACCAAAAAGATTATTTCATGTTCAGATCTCCACGGACATCTTAATTAGGGGCATCTTACACATGGAAGAAATTGAATAGTTAAGGGAAAATATAACCAACCAATCCATTCCTCTCATCAACTTTCACTCTCCTGAATGTGGAGAATCCAGGAACCTCACTATGATTAGAAGGTGGACATGTACAGCAGGAAGTGGAGGGTGGGGATGAGAACACACTATACGATATACTCCATTTTCCCATAGCTCAAATGGAAGTGAAGGCTCAAATCTGATGCAGGAGAAGGGGAAATTTTGAATTGAAAAGTTTTGTCTGAAACTGAATGTGAGGCTGACCAGCTGTGAGATGCTGTCAAAGGCACAGAGGGGAAACAGGTGCATCAGGTTTGAGGGCAGTGAATGGATAAAAATCAATTTCATGACTGTACTGAACTGAATCCCACATCCACATGTGAGAGTGCAGGTATGTCAACATGAACAGATATATAAATATAGAAAATCTACCTTATAAAATGTAAGCAGGAGAAAATACAGAAATTTCAAATGTGTTATTTAGTGAAATAGGACAAATGAAAAATTGCCTCTTCCAATTTCAAAATCATCATTGAAAGCATAAGAATAGGGTATTATTGCATTGTAATGAGGTTTCAGGAAAAAACTAATTCATTGACACACCTAGCAAAATGCATAGGACATAGAAAGCCCTTGACTCATTCTACTTTACTTCCCTAAAAATGTCCACCTTTGTCTCTTTTTTTAATTTTTATTTTTTTGAGGAACAATTGTATATCTAACAACTATACTACTAGAAATATGTAAGGTGTATCTTTCTCTGTATCTTATAAGCCACTAAGAGACACAAAGATGATACAAATAAAACAAAAATAAGCAGTAAGATTATTATCAAACATTTAACTGTTGTTTAAACTATAATATGGTTGTTTTAGAAATTCAGAAAAACATGAAGCCAAATGTGAAGTAACACAACACATTTCCTAGAAAACAAACTAAAGTTCAAATCAAGAAGACTTGTTTTTCTTCTTCCTGGCTCTTTCCAAGTTGAAACACACCCAGAGCCCTTTTCGAAAACCAGGAAGCTTTAAGACTGGAGGAGCCAACAGTAGATGTCATTGTATTAGTTATCCAAGACACAGATCTGAGTTAACCAAATTCTTACAGAACAAGCCTCCCTGGTACCCTGTTTCAACATTTGCAAAAGATTATTTGGAAAACATTGTTGGGGGCAAAGCCACAATGAACAATTCCCATTGCTAGAACATCAGGTTCTGATTTTAATAAAAACAAGATTCTAAGCCTTTGGACATCAATTTATGGGTATGGGAGCTGTAAAGAAAGTATAAGACGTAGCTATGCTGAGTTTATTCATGTAAAACCACCATGAAATCAGTGGTTTGCGTGAAGAACTTGGGTTCTGTTTACCTGGGATTAAGAAAATGTTTCATCTTATTGTGTGTGAGAGCATTACATATCCGTATATAAAGAAAATAATTAATAATATAGGAGTGTTTGCAAAGTTTTTGAGTACTCCAGCCCTTTGAGGAGAGCTCATCATATTGATAGCCCACAAACTCTCTGCTCAACCTCAGAGAGAGAGAGAGAGAGAGAGAGAGAGAGAGAGAGAGAGAGAGAGAAATTGTGGTGATAAAGAAGAGCCAGAATGAGAGAGAGAATAAAAACCGATTTTACTGGGAAAAGAAGTAGTGAGTATAAATGTTAAATGTTGTGAGAAACATCACAAATGAGAGTCTTAAGTGTTGCATGTGACAAAAATGGGGAGAAGGGAGAACATGAGATAAGGAAAGTATTGCTGAGGTTATGAATTAGATATGATTTAATTTCTTAAAAGGAACATGAGTAATGCTTGGAATTTCTTTTGGCCATGTTTGGTTTTAACTCATGCACTGTGCTTCTTGAAAACCATACATAGGTTTTGTTTGGTTTGGTTTGGTTTGGTATTTCTGGATTATGAGAGATACCCTCATACCCAAATCACCAGAAAATATTTTTAATATTCTTTCCCATTCACAGAATGCCACCTGTAGGCATCTGCATGTAATCTATAGTAGTAAGGTATTTGGTAAGTGACCACTTGTAAGAATCTTTACATTAGATGAACAGAGAACCCTGGCATGTAAATGTGGTAAACAGAATCATGTATAGGAGGAAGATGGAAAAAGAAAGAAAAAGAAGTCAAGATCCAGTGAATGAGAACATGGAATAACTTGTCAATTTAAAAAGTTCAGCCCTGGCTGGTAGCACACTGGATAAGGTGCCATCCTGTGAACCCAAAGGTCACTGTTTCGATTCTTAGCCAGTGCAACATAACTAGGCTGCAGCCAGCCAGGTCTCCAGCCAGATCTGTAGCTGGAAGCAGGTGAAAGACAGCCATACATTGATGTTTCTCTCCCTCTCTTCCTCTCTCCCTTCCCCTCTCTCTGAAAAGCAATAAAAATCTTTCAAAAAAAAAAAAAAAAAAGTTCAAGATAACTTGGGACCAGGAGAAATGGTTTCTTTTTTTTTTTTTTAATTTTATTGTTGTTGTATTACATCCATCCCTTTTTTGGTTTCTTAGAGGCATAAGGCCCTTCCTAAAGTTCAGGTTAATCCAAACTGAGAAGGTTCCCGTCAACCATATGAGTTCTTTCTCCTGGGTGACAAAAATCTATGACATTTCCTTCCCTGTAAATTCCAACTAAGAGCTAAGTTCCACCTAGACAGCTTATATTTTCTGTACTTTCCCCACACTGGATATGCGATAAATATTTGGTGAATAAATGAACCTCCTCTTATAGAAGCCCCTGCATCTGTCTACCATAGTACCAGCTCTAGGGAATTAAAAACAACGGTTTAAAAGTCTGACTTGCTAACCAACTGTAAGCTTCCTGTGCTCAAGGGCAGCATCACATTCATGTTTTGTATCCCAGTGGGCAGACTGAAAATTCAGCCAAGGAGGTTGAACTAAGCTGAGAAAGAAATATATGGAAAATAAGATGTGGCTTGGGTAGAAAGTAGATATAGATCAACTTCCTGGAGTCTGGCAGGGAAGGAATTTGCAAACAGATTGGGGATTGCTGTATTAAGACCTTGTAGCCTAGTGATTTTAGTGACATAGCAATTGTATGCTAACACCATATGAAATGTGCCTTATTACATTCTGTGGGTCACAGTTTCCATAGATTTTGTCCAAATATGGTATCAGGGGCAAATAAGATTATCTGCAGAGTCTCTTCTTTCAACTTGAAGGTACTTAGTGGTGAGTCTAACTTTTGTATAGTACTGGAGCCTGTCCCTTAAGCAAGGAATACTATTTCAGAGTATTTTCTTTGATAAACTAAATGCATATTTGAATACTACATGATTTTTCAATGTCTTTTGGGCACTACCTTCAAATTCTTTTTTTTTTTTTTAATTTTTTAAAAAGATTTTGTTTCATTATTTCTAGAAAGAGGGGTAGGGAGAGAGGCAGAGAGGGAGAAAGACATCAATGTATGGTTGCTTTTCACCTGACTCCAGCCACAGATCTGACTGGAGACCTGGTTTGCAACCTTGTTATGTGCCCTGGCTGGGGAATCGAACCTGCGACCTTTGGGTTCACAGGCCGACACCTTGGTTCACAGGCTGGCACCTTCAAATTCTTTAAAAAATCTTTTTTGGTAGGTATTATTTTGACAATAGGCAAAAGTCACCCACTTTTGTGGATGTCATTATTGATGTGTGCTATTAAATGAAGTAAGGCAGTGTTTCAGAAAGAAAACAGGGTGTCCTATTGAAAAGACTGGCATTTGGAAGTTGATGATAAGCTGACCTTGAAATTAGTAACAGTAGAAGTCACAGGAATATTCTCATGTAGGCACTGTCATGAGAAAAATGAAAATGCTTCTCACAAGGATGACACCAAAACACTCATGTGAAAGCATGTGTTCTGGCATGTTTGCTCAAGAAAAGTCTGAGAACTTCAAAATACATTGTTCCTAGCTCTGAAAAATGTCTGATTCCCATATATTTTTAATTTTCCTCTGTGTGTTTTAATAAGAAATGGAAAAGAATAATGAAAGAAGGAAGAGAGCAAGAGAAAGAGGTGAAG
Organism: Noctilio leporinus; assembly: GCA_004026585.1. Taxonomy (NCBI): domain Eukaryota; kingdom Metazoa; phylum Chordata; class Mammalia; order Chiroptera; family Noctilionidae; genus Noctilio; species Noctilio leporinus. The sequence goes on from PVIW01002444.1 coordinate 215,585, forward strand.
AAATTTTGCCAATACAGTCACTGAGGAATGGGGTTTGAGTCAAATGCTTATGAAATTTAGAAAACTGAGAATGAAATTATCTCAAGGGGAAAAAGCAAAAAGTGAGTAGAGCTATCAACTGCCTGTATGAACTGCTACTCTAATGAGGGTTGCGAATCATAGAGTAGTTACCTATTAAAAATGTCTTTAATGAACTATAGAAATGATCCCTGAAAGAACTTATATGCATGACTCATGGACATGAACTAAGGTCGGCATTGCTGGAGGGAATGGGGTACTGGGAGGAGGGGGACAAAGGGAGGAAAATTGGGACAACTGTAATAGCAAAATAAATAAAATATATGTAAAAAATAATTTTTTAAAATGTAAAAAAAGTCTTTATAAAGAAAAAGCCCCATCCAACTCCCCATATACCCATTAACTTAGGTGTAGTGAAATCATATGACTGAAAAAATTGATTGGTTTTCCAGTTGTAAAGTTTAGGTATAAACAGCTCCCCCAAATTGAATATGCTCTTTGAACCATTCAGCTCTGTCAGATTAAGTTCTCTGCCCTCTACTGGAAACTATTGTTTCTGCATCAGAAAAATCTCCCTATTTCTAAGTTTATGGAAACCATGAAACAGTATGTCAATTATAGAATGCTACATTTTTATTATATTCATCTCCTTAATACTTGTGGAATCTCCTACTTTTGAATTATGTTTTTATTTATTCAATCCATTGTTTAAAATATATTTTTAAGGACTCCCACATCACAAGACCTCTTTCTTTGCATTGGCAGTACAGAGGAGTGGTCCCTGTCCTCAAAACTTGTGTCCACACATGTAAATATTGTATGAATAATCCATGAGCCATTAGCACATATTAAAACTGAGTGAAATATGGCAAATTGCCATAATGAAAATGTGCTGAAACTATAACATGAGATTTGTCCAGAAAGTATCCAGCCTTGCATTATGCATAATGGAGAGGGACAGTGATTGAAGAAGATATAAGATACAAAAAAAATTGTATAGAGGACAATAACACCTCAGTCCCCTTTAAAGTAGGCATCCTGGGACCTCACAAAGTTCTCCCAATTGCCATTAGCTGCCCCATCGTGTTTTCCTGAATCTCATCAATGGTCTGAACTCTCTTCCCTTTCAAAGGTGATTTTTGGTTTGGGAAAAGCCAGAAGTCACAGGGTACCAAATATGGGCTGTAGGGGGACTGAGTTAGCTGGGAAACCTGATGTTTCACCAAAACACTCTGCACAAGATGTGAGGCTTGGGTGGGCACATTGTCGTGATGAAACTGCCAATCACCAGTTGCCCATAGTTGCAGTCTTCTGAATCATCCAAATGGTTTCCACAGAGGAGTGTTCAAGTTTAACACAAAATTTGATGCAGATTCTTTGCTCTATTCACTCATCGTTTTGAATGTGACGGCCACACAGTACACAGGCTCACTCATGGCATGTACCTCCTCTATTGACTAGTACAGTGAAGTCATCATAGTTCATGCATATGCATTTCAGTCCAATCTCCTTGGCTGCCAGGTTACATGGATGTGCAAACCATTCTTGTTACATTAACAATGATTGGACCTTTTCCAGACAGGCCTTGTATACACACCAAATTTCAAGAACTTACTACAAAATATACATTAAATAATAATTATTTATATTGATTATATTTTATTTATACTTGTTTATATATTGTTTCTACAGAGGAAATTTTGAAATAATATTTTGTATATATTGTAGTAGAGGTGTATTATTCAAGTTAATTTACCTAGTTCTTTTACTTTTTAAATGTGGCTACTAGAAAATTTAATATTTTAGATGGGACCCTAATTTGTGGCTCATATTATATTTCAATGGACAGCATTATTCTAAGACTATGATATAAATACATAAGCTACTATAGAAAACATTATTTTATATATAATAAAAGAATCTATATCTTTCTCCTATGATGTTACTATTATCATTATTCACCTGTTATGTTTTTGGGTAAGCAAGCTGAGGCCAGAGAACTTAAGCACCTTAACCAAAGAGGAAAATGCATGAGTTGAACCTACACAGGTGTAGTTGAGGTTCTGTGCTTTCCCCCACCATTCTACACCACCCCTGTAGTGTGTAAAGAACAATAGCAAGTGGATGAGAGCACTTCATTTAAGAGAGGGATTCAGAAATGGCTTCCTGGTGTAGCTAAGAGTGGAGCTGAATTTTTAATGATGAGAAGTTAGCCAGGTGAACCCCTTTTTTATGTAAAATACATCAGTAGAAATGGGGATTTCAAGTACATGTATATTAAAGCTGTTCTGAAGAAAAGGAAGCAGTATGATTCTTTTTCTCCAATTAGGTCAAAACATTGGAGTGACTACTTAGGCAATGCATGATACAAAAAGGAGGAGGAGGAGAAGGGGAAAGGGAGAGAGGCAGAGATAAAAGGGAGAATGTGAAGAAGGTGGAGGAGGAAGAGTGGGGAGAGAGGGAGGAAAAAGCATTCTTGCTAGCAGAATATTTGCCTTTGGCTTAAAGTGGTAACATTCTAAGCTTTTGCAAAACCTTCCCTTGACAAATTTCAAAGTCAATAAGTCTATGAATTTTTTGACTCCATGATCTTTTTAAGTTCCTAAATTGGCCTCTCATCCATGTCTAAGGAGATCAATGGAGAATCATGTGCCCCTACCCAAAGAATACTTGCCTACAGAAAATCTGTTTATTACTAAGTTCTTAGGAGGTTTGTATATTGACAAAATCAGGGTAGTGGGATACTAGTTTACTGCAGTGTACGATGACCTTCTGCTTCAGGGGTTTTGAAAATTTCCTGCTATTAATGAAGACAAGAGGACATAATTTTGAATGGTTAAAAGAACAAAGCCGTTTTACACCTTTGCTGAACCTCCTCTTCCAAGGTCCATGTTTGCGTTAGGTGAGGAGTTGAGAAGGGAAGAGGGGCACTATTACTTTTAGGATTCGCTTTTACCCTCCTTCCTGCCCTGGAGATCTGCTGCAGAAAGCCCCTAATCGCTACCGGAAAAGAGGAAGTCAGACCAATTGTCAGGTAATTTTCTTAAGAAACCTAAATTTGGAAAGGGGGGATGGGGGAAACACACACACAGAACGTTAGGATGATGACGAAACAAGAGGGATGATTAAGATGCTGTGTGGGTGAGCCTGGATCTTAAGCCTGCAAGGGATGAGTCTGAGACTTAAAGGATGAGTAGAATGAGTCTGGAGTAGAACTAGGATTGAGGAATATCAGGCAGTGGAAAACTGTGAAGGATGACTCGTGTGTGAAATCATGTAGTGTGGGCTGAGCAATTCAGTATTTCTTTCTTTTTTCTTTTTATTTTTTATTGTTGTTGTATTACATTCATCCCCTTTTTGCTCCCCTCTGTCCCCCTCCCCACCCACCCATTCCCCCCAAAATCAATCCCACCTGTTGTCCATGTCCATGGTTCCTTTATACTAGGTTCTTGTCTAAGCTGCTCCCCTTTCTTGCCTCTGCCTCCCCCCTCCCCCCAACCCCTTTCTCCCTGACCACTGAAGGCCTATTCATTGTATTCATATATTTGGTTCTGTTTTGCTTGTTGTTAGTTTTGCTCATTATTGTCCTGTAATGGGTGAGATCATATGATATTTGTCCTTCACTGACTGGCTTATTCCACTAAGCATAATACTCTCCAGTTCCATTCATGTTGTTGCAAAGGGTACAAGTTCCTTCTTTCTTTCTGCTATATAGAATTCCATTGTGTAAATGTACCAAAGTTTTTGGATCCAATCATCCACTGATGGGCACTTAGGCTGTTTCCAGCACTTGGCTATTGTAAATAGTGCCGCTATGAACATAGGTGTGCATAGGTT